>JAUCMU010000027.1:8939271-8949841 GCA_032275025.1 Enteromius treurensis | reverse complement strand
GGGGTTATTGGTGCATGCAAAGGGTTAAAAATTCAAGGCACAACTTGAATGTAATTCGCAGAGTTTAAGGGGTTAAACATCAGAATGGTTTGTTCACTTAAAAGATTCATGAATTATAGCGGTTCTTAATGATAGTGGCCTTAACAGACACCACTACACATGCACACACACACACAGATGAGGAATATATTCATTAAATGAACATTAAATGAAGATTTTATTGGGAATACACAAGCATATTACATGTAACATCTTGCTTAAGCTGCTCTGATTGACTTACTGCTAATGATGTCATGTTGTTTACATTTAAATAAGCTAACATTCTATGTCATTACAGCAGCTTTAGTTGATTTTTATAAAATCAAAACAACTGAAGCCTTGAAGCCTGATCGCACACACACACACACACACACACACACGCTCTTCACAACTCTATGGTTTGGTGAGTTGCATACATTTTTGCAACAGTCTGTGAAGCTTCTCTTGATTCTTCTTCATGGAGCAGCGTCGCCCGAGAAGAACCAGAGCTCTTCCCACGCACCTGAAGGGCTTTTTAGTGGAGGGCTTCCATTCAAGGGTTCTGTGAGCTTCCACAGCTGGCAGCTGTCATCCAGTTAGATCACATCTACGGCTGCATCTCTGCCAAAGACCCAAAGGTTTGGAAGAGCGCTACATGAGGAACACTGCTTTTCTTCCCAACCTCCGACCAGAAGCCTCAGTCTCATCAATGGACACGTGTCGGGCTCCTCTGCTCCAGCAAAAAGTGCCCGACTCCATCCACGGCCACAGTATACAGGGCTACCAGGACATTTACCACTCTAGTCGAGCCAATGATGAAGACACGTTGTGGTCAGCACCGTCTCTACAGCCTCAAGCTGGGTCTGAAGATAAAGCAGCAGCTGTGGGAGACGCTCAGCTGCCCATCACTGCAGGAGACTGAGCAGCCTGAGGGATATATTGTCATCACTGAAAGCTTCTCCACAACCAGCAGCTTACCTCCACGAACAGACATGAACATCAGTGAAGAACCCCTGCCTGAGGAACCCAGAAGGAAGAAGCCCAGACACTGAGCCATCACAGTGTCACATGGAGTATCACACAACAGGAACTGTAAATATTGTACATGGTTCTTAAATATAGAGTAAGCTTCAGTTTGTAGAGTAAGCTGCTGGATGGTTGTTCAGATATTTTTAGTGATTGCTCTGATCTGTTTGTTCCAAGCTGGTTTATCACATTGCTACGTGGTTTTGTCAGGATGTTTGGGTGGTTTCTGGTGCGATGACATGAATTTGGCAATTTTCTGCACATGGTTTGTTTGTTGTGCTGTGGTTGTTGGACTCCTCTGTGTGGATTTCGTTCGTCGTTACATGGTTGTTAGTTGTTAGATGTTTTGGTTGGTTGACATGCAATTATTTTGAGCAGTTGGGTTAGGTAAGGGTCCCCTCACATGGTTTGCAGTAATGTGCTGTGAGGGATTGTGTGCATCTGTGATGCTGAGAGCTACGCCACTAGTAGTTCATAGCTGAGATGCCACACGAAGACAAACCACCTGATTGTGGAGGGCAGGAGATCACCAGATCACAGTCTAACAACGATGGGAGCAACATCATTATCATCTGAATGGAAAAAACGTCAAATTGAGACGAGGATATTAGACGATGACATTTCTCCATGCTGGTCAAACTACTCCAGCAGGTGGCGGTATAGGTAAATGTTGACTATCCGCTTGTAATACACAGAAGAAGAAGATCAACGATCCCGACGCAGGTTGATGATGTGAAGTTATGTTGATGTCCTCAGAGGTAACCTGTCTGTTTCAGACATCTGAAAGTTGCTTTTCATTCAGCAGTTTTGTAAATCAAAATCTTGCCAATTATCATTATCATGCGGTCTAAGTTTTCGCCAGAGGTTATGTAACGTTTAATGTAACTTACACAGAAAATGAACTTTCTTTTTTTTGTTAGTGTGAAAGACTTAAATAATTAAAGTTTTTTCAGTTTGAAAAAGTTTTTTTTCACTCATATAGTAGAGGGAGGTTAAAAAGTATCCATATTTAATTACTAAATGTAATACTAAGGTTTACCGCATTTTCCACGCGAAGCATAAATCTCTGTAACGTGATTAATCACACTTTCTTAATGTTTCGATTATGTACACCAGATGTTAGTTGAACTAAATCGTTCCCAGCATTTTACAAAACTAAAATTATATGAGTAAATCATTTAGTAAACTGATTTACTGAGATGACGCCTACAAAACTGACAAACTCCTCCCACCGGAACTAGCGTTGTTCAATCACTCAAGTGCTTTTCACACCTGGACATCAGCTGTCAAAACCGACCTGACAAAGCAATCTTTCAGGTAAAGTTTATTGGCATACCTCATAAACATGCATGTAACGTTACACATTGTGAAATAAGTATACTGCACTAATGGCATTTTTACAACGTTTCTGTCATTATTTTATATTATGCTTTTTTCTTTTGGAGGCTTGTTTTATGCATTCTTCTCTGCTTGCAGACTCGCAATCTAGACTGATTTTTCAGAAATATCTCGGGAGCAGCTGGCAGTTCAGCATGCCAGGAAGGCTTTCTTGACTGGAAGATCTAAACCCCTGGACTACAGAATTAAACAACTTCTAAACCTAAAGCGATTTATTAAAGAAAAAACAACAGACATTGCCAGCGCCATAAGAGAAGACCTCCATAAGGTGAATCACTAGTGCCATCTCTGCATGTTCAGTTTGAATGTCTGTTTGTATTGAACATAATAGCTGTGTTTTCACAGACTGCAAATGCAACACAGCTGTTTGAAATCCTCGGCTTGGAGGGAGAAATCAATCTGGCTGTCAGCAAGCTGGCTGAGTGGGCAGCTCCTCGTCCTGTGAATAAAAACCTTCTCACCATTGTAGATGATGTGTACATACAACCAGAGCCTCTCGGTGTTGTGCTTATCATCGGGGCATGGAACTATCCAATAGCAGTTACCCTGCAACCTCTCGTGGGTGCCATTGCTGCAGGTAAAGCAAAAATCTACCAAGACTGTCAATATGCCATGTAATTATTACTATGCTTAAAGGTAAAAACACCATCAAATATAACAAAGGTAGCCTTTATCATCATATTTGAAAGCTGCCTTTGATATTTTTGTTTCTTTAGGTAATGCTGCAGTTGTGAAACCCTCAGAAGTGAGCTCTCACACAGCCAAAATTATGGAGCTCCCGCCTCTCTTCCTGGACCCTGTAATACTTCTTTTAATGTCACTGTCATTTTTAATAGACGGTTTAATCTGGCCCACGCGCCAGTTAGCTTCTGTTCTGTGTTTGTTTATCGGTCTGGTTAGTGCGGCACTAATAATGCCGCCGACTACAACCACGTAATGCACATTTAAAAATCAAACCTAGGCTTGAATGGTTTTATATCACTGTATTTTCTGAAGGAAGACTGTCTTTAGAAAATGTCATTTTCATTTGATACTGCATATAAAGCATTGCTTTGTCTACAGCCGCTACCGGGGAAACCTCTCGTTTCTCGTGCTTAAAGCACCTCCTGCTGGCAGAAAATAAGTCTGCATTTTCAATAAATCTGTCTGATTTACGTAGCGAACATATTTAGCTTGTTATCCAAAAAATAATGTACTCTAGAAAGGACTTAGCTGTTGTTATTGATTCTATTTGGATGTTTACCGGAAGTTAAGTTAGGGCCACAAAAGCACGCATGCGCAGTAACGTTTGTTAATGTTGTTGTCGTTGAAACCGTCTATACATCAGTTTTATATTGCTTGCTTAATTCTGAGCTTAAAGTATACCCAAAAATGAAATTCTGTCATTAATTACTCGCCCTCATTTCACTCCAAACGCATAAGATCTTCAACTAAAACATTCAAGGCCAAATAAAATAGTAAGGACATTGTCAGTGGTTCGACCATAATTTAATGAAGCCTACGCGAGTACTTTTTGGATGCAAAGAAAACAAGAATAACATCGTTATCAAGTTGTTATAATATAATAAGAATGACAAGTAGTTATTTTTATTTACAAAAAATTATTTTCATAGCTTTATAAAATTACATTTGAACCCATGATGTCACATGTACTATTTTAACAATATCCTCACTACTTTTCTGGCCTTGAACATGGTCATTTCATTGCTGTCTACTGAGGATCAGAAAGCTCTCAGATTTAATTAGATCTTAATTTGTGTTCAGAAGATAATCAAAGGTCTTAAGGATTTGAAAGGGCATGAGAATGAGTGCTTAATGACAGAATTAAAATTTATTTATGGGTGAATTATCCCTTTAATTCTACCATCTCCATTAATGTGATCAGGAGATGTATCCAGTGGTAACAGGAGGGGTTCCAGAGACCCAGGAGCTGCTGAAGCAGCGTTTCGACCACATCTTCTACACTGGTAACAGCACGGTTGGGAAACTGGTGATGGAAGCAGCAGCTCATCATCTCACACCAGTGACTTTGGAACTGGGTGGAAAAAGCCCCTGTTATATTGACAAGAATTGTGACATCAGAATTGCCTGCCGGTGAGTCTGCCATGAGTTACATAAACCAAAAAAATATTTTTGTTGTTGGGAATAGTTGATGAATGGCCAAAGAAATCACCCGAGTTGGTTATCTGGACACAATATGAACCAAATATTAGCATTTTTAACAATCTTGCACATTTTATACCTGTAAACAGTTATTTGCAAATCACACGTGGGACTTAACAACTCAATATCATTGTCAGAGTGCCTTTGTTTTATTTAAACTTCTTTAAGTACTTGACTAGTGTGCAATAGCTGCTGGGTTAATTTCCAACTGCACTTCCTGTGAAGTGATGTAATGACGTTCCCTTATTGATAAAGCCATCTCACTTAAGTTGGCGGAATACCTGCACCTTATTAAGTTGACTTTGGGGGTCATTTTTATCCTAATGCTCACTACGTTTATTCGCTTGGCCAGTGTTTTTGTGGGTGATGGTTCTTTTGCTGTAATAAGCTGCGAGGACATTAGATATAACTGAAATAGTTTTGAGAAGCGATATGGAACTCCAGTGTGGTCAAGAAGACCAATTTTGAAGTATAAAAGTAATAATAATCAACAAATTTTCTGAACATAATGCTTCTCAATTTTCTTACACCCTTAGCCGCATCACTTGGGGGAAGTATATGAACTGCGGCCAGACCTGCATTGCACCTGATTACATCCTCTGTGAATCCAGCATCCAAGACAAAGTGATTAATGAGATCCAGAAATGTATCCAGGTTGGTTTATATCTGGATGCTCTCTTGTGTCAATGTGATTTTGTATTTATTTATTTATTTTTCCTCATCGTTTATTTATTTACTCACAGGAGTTTTATACTAATGACCCCAAAAGTTTTGCATACTATGGACGAATTATAAACCAGCGGCATTTTAAGAGGATAATGGCACTTATAGAGGGTAGCACAGTGGCTATTGGAGGAGACTGTGATGAATCAGAGTGTTATATTGGTATGTACCCCTTTAGCAAAAGTAAAGGAAATGTGTAATGCTGTCATGAGTTCATTTTTTTTCTTTGTGTTTCAGCTCCTACTGTTTTGAGGGATGTGACACCAGGATCCAAAGTGATGCAGGAAGAGATCTTTGGGCCAATTCTACCCATCATCATTGTTAACGGCTTAAAAGAAGCAATTCAGTTTATCAACGAAAGAGAAAAGCCTCTAGCGCTCTATGTTTTCTCTTCCAGTAAAAAGGTAGAGGGATGTTTCCACCTACAATAAAACGGCAAAAAAAAACAATTTGTATTTTCTCGCAGGTCATTAAACAGATGATATCAGAGACATCTAGTGGAGCGCTTGTAGCCAATGACTGTCTGGTGCATTTCACCATAAGTGATTTACCTTTTGGTGGGGTTGGTGAGTATCTTTATTCAGTTTTATGGCTTACTTAATCGGAAAAACATTGATCTATTATGTAACTGTAACAGGGAATAGTGGAACGGGTTGCTACCATGGCAAATACAGCTTCGACCAGCTAAGTCACCTTCGCAGCTGTCTTATTAAGAAGCTGAACATGGAGGGAGTGAATCAGATGCGCTACCCGCCCCATACAACGGAGAAGTTACGCTGGGCCCGTGTTTTACTCTTGAAGGAGGTTAATCTGGCTCGCTGGCGTCAGGTGGCACAGGTTGCTATGCTTGCTGCACTGGCAGCCTTTGTGGTGCAGGTGAGATGTTCCTCCGAATTGGTAAATGTAGTAAATAAGAGCTAAATATAATGTTTCCTACAAGATGTTTAATAGTAGGCTTCTTAAAAGTATAATATATCCGATGCAAATACATACACTACCAAATCAAAATGTGGTGCTGTACAACGACCAACCCGTGATTAATCGCGATTAATATATAAAGATATTTTTCTTAAATATATACATGTATTTTGTGTGTGTGTGTGTATATGTATATATAATCTATGGTGCAAAAAGCTGAATTTTCAGCAACCATTATTCCACTTGTCAGCATCACATGATCCTTTAGAAATCATTCTTCGCTGGTTAGATCAATTCTTAAAAAATATTTCCATATCATATACTATGGCCAAGTACTTTTCCCCCAAATATCTGTAAGATGGGAAAATTTGTTGCTGTTCATATGCCTTTATTATTGTTACTAGGTAGACTGTAAAAGAGAAGCCTTTGACCTTTATACTCTAGAATGTTATTAAATACAACCATGCCTTACAATAACCTACTGTCTAATCTGCTGTCTGACACACACCTTAAATTGTCTTCCTGTTGTAATGTGGTTCTCATGAAAAGTTTCATTTGTGTTTTGTGCTTTGCAGAGGTTTTTGCGACGATGAGGACAACCTCTTTGACCCATCATCTTAAGAGGGCTGTTGATGTGATTGAAAATGTTAATATATCCAGCACTCATAGTTCAAACAGAGAAGAGTCTCTTATGATCTTGTACACTTGATCTTGTGCATGTCTTGCACTTCTGTTCACATGTAATAATCATGATCAGATACAGGCCATAGAACTCTTGGTAATGTTTTAAGCCTTGATTAATTAGTCACTAGCAAGCATTATAAAATGAAGTAAAAACCAAATAAGAGTCTAGCCACTTGAATTAGGCCTATATATATATATTTAATGAATAAGTTACAATAAATGACCCCATGTTCTACTATTAATTGTGTGATTTGTGCATCACATTTAATAAGCCTCTGGTACACCCACTTCAGCAGCTCTACGTTATAAAGAGCAGATAATGTTCTGTCATAAGTGGACAGCGCTGTGTCCTGTGCTGATGCGCCGCCTTCCGACGAGACGAGCCCAACATAACATACTGTACAAACGCCGCTGTCGCGTGCCGTTCTGATCTGCTGCGACGTCACCGCTAAGCATTCCGCTGTTCTGAACCTCTACAAACGAGCTGATGTAAGTATTGGACGAGACGCGAAGTGAGTTTATAGGTTTGCCGAATGGTCGCATGACTTTTACAGACACATTTCGTAATCGGTTATATATGTTCTGTGTCCACGCGAACTACCATGTCTAACGTTAATCGTAAACAAACTGCTTTCGTCTTGTAAAATAAAAATGTTGTGCAGCCTGTAAGCTTATTTATTCCCAGAAGTGACCAACTTTTGAGGTTAAAGAGACTAAAATCCTTTGTGATTAATTTTACAGCGTTTTGTCAACTGTTAATGAAAGTGCAGTTGACTCTTGTTATTAACCATTGTTCGTGATTTCTAAACGGTCACGTGACCACAGCTGTGCAAGAAATGCCACACTAAGCTGGTTAAAGATAGAGTTCCATGAAGAACTATTTTTTATAAAGTAGATTTTAATAAGGAAATCATAAAGTATGAATCAGTGCAAAATTAAAAGATATAAATGATGGCCTTAACTAATAAAAAAATGTATGACCTCAGATCTAAGGATATTGAATTTCCCATAACAAACAAACAAAAAAAATATATATATATCTATATACACATCAATAGAAGAGCATGACCTCTGGACACCTGACATAAATTTATTGACAATTTTATCAGCTTCGACAAATTTCTGTTTAAGACTTGACCATCCTCTGTACTGAATATGCATACAGAATTTCCTGGAATTGTAGTTGACTTTTTTTTCTGCTCACACTTTATAATTCAGACCTGTACACATGGAGAAGCAGGTTGTGGATGGATTAAGGGAGGTCTTCCAGTCGGGCAGGTCCAGACCCCTGCAGTACAGAAAACAGCAGCTTAGAGCCCTGCACCGGCTCATCACTGAACGGCAAGCAGACATCGAGCAAGCTCTAAAACAAGACATCAACAGGGTACTGCAGCCATTTTGAAAGTTTCCTTAAAGCTATAAAATATAATTCTGTGAAAACCCTGAATGTTTTTGTTGCCATTAAAATCATTACCTGTTACTGAACGCTAACTCTTTATTTTCATTGTCATCAAACAGAATACATATAACACTTCCCTCTTTGAGCTGATCAGCATCGAGAATGACATCAAGTTGGCGGAAAGCGAAATAACAGACTGGGCAGCTCCTCGGCCTGTGAAGAAGAATCTCAACAGTGCCCTGGATGATGTTTACGTAAAGCCTGAACCTTTGGGTGTTGTGCTGATAATTGGAACCTGGAACTACCCTTGGGCCATGATCCTGCAGCCCCTGGTTGGAGCTATTGCAGCTGGTAGTACAATGTTTTTATAGTAATAACAATCAACATGAAAAGATGTGTGCAACCATGCACTATATAAAGCATGTACAAACAGAAGAAAATGTTGGGCCGGACTTGTTTTTATCTATTGGGAATAAATTGGATAATAATCAGATCAGATCTGTAGCAGATCTAGACGTGTGGTGGAGAGGTGGAAAGCTAAATCAAATTCTAATGCAGCTCAGTTTTGAGCTGGCTGAGGTTGGCTGAAGTTATCACATTTTGAAGAAAGATTAAATGCTAGGAATGTGGATTCAGAAATTATTTGTCGATTTTGATTTCATGTTAACTTTTAATCTCTGTAAGCTCCACATTGTTTTCCATTTCCTTGTGTTGTTTAGGCAATGCAGCCGTGTTGAAACCATCGGAGCTGAGTGAGCACTCTGCTAGAGTTATGACAGAACTACTTCCTCTATATCTGGATAGGGTGCATGAATTAGTTTTGTTTCTGTGATTCAGTCATGTTTGATGTTAATGGTTTTTAAGGAACAGCTTCCAAAAACTTTTAAACTATTTTAGGAGATGTATCAAGTGGTGATGGGAGGGGTTCCGGAGACCCAGGAGCTGCTGAAGCAGCGTTTCGACCACATCTTCTACACTGGGAGCAGCACTGTTGGGAAACTGGTGATGGAAGCAGCAGCTCATCATCTCACACCAGTGACTTTGGAACTGGGTGGAAAAAGCCCCTGTTATATTGACAAGAATTGTGACATTGCTGTGGCATGCCGGTAGTATACAGTTTTATGGGTTTATAGTTCAGCTAAAAATTAAAATTCATTATTTTTTCTTGTTAATTTTCTTATTCAATGCAAAACAAATTGAAAAATGTCTCAGTGTTGATTTGTCTATGAAGTGTAAAGCGATGGGATCCAATATAATTTTGGACCCCATTTACTTAAGTTGAAAGGAAAAAAATCCACATGAATGTCTTCATGAGTAAATAATGACAGAATTTTTCTTTTTAAGTCAAGACAGGACTTAAAGCTCTTGGAAACATTATCAGCTGAAATAACAGATTTCCAAATGTCTTTATATCAGACGGATAACCTGGGGGAAGTTTGCAAATTGTGGCCAGACATGCATTGCCCCTGACTATATTCTGTGTGAGCCAAGCATTCAGGAAAGGATAGTTGAAGAGATTCAGAAAACACTACTGGTGTGTATTGTATTGTATTTATTTATGTACATGTGCATGTTGATAGTTACACAGTTGACCTAGAATCTTAACTAATTTCAGGAGTTCTACCAAAAGGACCCTAAAAGCTCTCCAGATTATTGCCGAATCATTAATACTCGTCACTTTGACAGAGTATTGGCTCTAATGAATGAATGCACTATTGCTGTTGGAGGAGAGAGTGATCGCTCACAATGTTACATAGGTAAGGACAATTTTTATTGCCAGTAATAAAGGCGTGACTTTTAATGTTTAGTGTAGTAAATCAAAAACAAGCATTTTTCTTCCCTACCAGCTCCTACGGTCCTGAAGGATGTTTTACCCCATTTCAAAATCATGCAAGAAGAAATCTTCGGACCACTGATGCCAATCATCACTGTTAATGGCTTGAGTGAGGCCATAAGTTTTATCAACGCAAGAGAAAAGCCATTGGCGCTCTATGTGTTTTCCTCTAATAAAACGGTATTCTTTTCATTACCATTTTTAAAATACTTGTATTATATCTTTCAAAAACTCATTTAAAACAATTCTGAAATTTTTCTTTAAAGACATTATATATATATATATATATATATATATATATATAATATATAATTATTCTATTTTTTTAATCAATTTATTTGGGAATTACTGTGTCAAATAAGTATTTGATCACTTGAGTCAAAAAATGTTAATATTTGGTACAGAAG
>JAUCMU010000027.1:8928446-8939171 GCA_032275025.1 Enteromius treurensis | reverse complement strand
CAAAACGAACTGTGATTGGTTGTTTGACATGTCAGTCAAACGGCATTATGGGCGGGCCTTGCCAAAGTAAGCGGCTAAGAAGTCCAGACCTTCAGCCGTCAGTCTGAAGGTCTGGCAACGCGAGACTAATCCTGACATAGCTCCATTTAGTTCTACCTCTTTTAACACCAAAGGTAGTAATGTTTCTACATCTACATTCTACATCAGAATCACATACTATACATATATATACTATATATCTCTATACAGTGCAAGTTTATGTTCCTCATCTTTTATTTTGAGACCTTTTATAAAAAGATTACTTTTTATACTCTGTGCCAAAGGCTATGTGCATAAAGCAAAAATCTGAGGTGATAAAGGATCTCAAATTATGAAGCAATAATGCACAGTATTGGGGACAACAATTTTTTTAATTCTTTATAAAATTCATTTGTAAACCCGTCACTACCTGGAGATTTTTCTGTTTAACTTTTTATAATCACTCTTAAAATCTCTTCCTCTGTAATTGGAGAGGATAGCACTTTATTTTGTTGACTTGTAATTGTAGGAAGATGTATAGAATTGGAGTAGTTTGAAAATGTACCTATGTCCAAACATTCAGAGTCTGGTTTCTAAAGAGAACACAAAGCTATCTCTAACTTTCCCTTTCTTTCCCTTTATCCTTTTTGCACTACTATCATAATATTTCTGTCTGGTATATATTAAATCCTTCTCTATTTCTGCAAAAGCTATTTTTACCTTCTTTAATTCTTCGTAAGCTTTCTTATTTTTTATGCTTTTCCTGTAAAATCTTAAATTTTTTTATTTTTAAGTTTAACTTCTTTATTTGGCTTTGTTTCTTTTTTCCGAGATCCATATGCCATTATTTCCCCTCTCACACTAGTTTTAGCAGCTTCCCGCAATATATCTGGTGTCCCTTCTCCTTTATTATTGCTCTGCATAGAACTTATTATTCTATAAGTTATTTTATATATATATATATATATATATATTATTATATATCTATACGTGTTATTTTATCTTCAAAAATATTATCCCTAAGTAGGAAATTATTAAACCTCCACACTGAAGTTCCTCCACACCCCCCAGATCCATTTCTATTATCACGACTGCATGATCTACTACGGTCGTTGGTAAAATGCCCTTAACACATCATTTTTGAACAGAAATATATAATCTAATCTAGAGTAGTTTCTATGTGCTTCAGAGTAATTTGTAAATTCTTTACTCTGTGGATGTATGGATGGATAGCCACACATCGATCAATCCCAGCTCTACACCTGTTTGATTTAGTTTCTTCATCCATAACGAAATGAAAATCTCCAGCCATAATCATCATTCCTTTAAGGAAAGGAAAGGTATGGTTTTACCATACTAGGAATTTGTGCTCTGCATTTAACCCACAGCAGTGAGAAGCGATCAACCACACACACACACCCGGAGCAGTGGGCAGCCAGTGCTGCGGCGCCCGGGGAGCAGTTGGGGGAACAGTGCCTTGGTCAAGGGGCTACAAACCCAACTCCCTATCCATTATTGGGGATGATTGTATACATTAAAGTTATTTTTAGCTCTTCTCTCACTAATACATATCTTCCCTTCTTATCAATTTTGTTGAATTGACTTTTAAAATGTAAATATACAGTACCTTGACCGATATTGCTACCCCTCTTTTTGCTGATGCAAATACATGAGCTCCAGCCATCTTTTCTAGTCTTTTATGCTCTTATTTATTTAAGTGTATTTCTTGCAAGAAGGTAATATCCCCTTTTTCTATCTTTAATTTCTGAAGTATTCGCTTTCTTTTTATTTGATTATTTAAACCACTTGTATTTAAAGTTATTATTTTAAGTCCTCCAATTGATTTTTTTCTCCTCTTCTCTCTATTTATCCCCCATAAATTATATTCATAACAACATACAATTATCTACATAATTTTCCTCCCTACTAATCCCAACCTTAAATGAAACAAAAACAAAGCACCCAAATTAACTGTAAGAATAATTTCTCTTTCCACCCCTTAAAACATTTTTATAAAACTAAAAGTGGGTTTTTTGGTAAGCAGAATAAATTATTTTTTTTAATTCCGTTTCAATATGTACAAGTGAACTTTTTTTTTTCTGTTTAGGTGATTAAGCGAATGTTAAGTGAAACCACCAGTGGAGGAGTGACTGTTAATGATGTCTTGATGCATTATACTGTTGATACCTTACCTTTTGGAGGTGTAGGTAAGCCTTCACATCAAATAAAAACAAAAATTTATGGTATTGATGTGCAAAAATGGATTTTGGCGTGTATATGCTACGCTATGGGTAACATTAGGGTTGTGGGGTAGATACAGTACATATCATGTGTACACGAAAATGGCATTTACAGTTTACATTTTTGCGTGTATACCACGAGTTTTCGTTTTTATTTGCCGTACTATTTCATGAAACGGAGATCAATAAGATGTAAAGACACTCAAGTCAAGCAATGCTTAGGATGAATTGCACTATTACAACTATTGAATTAGACCATTATGTAAATATTTTTTTATTTACAGTAGATAGGACACTAAATATATTAATACAGAATATTGCTAACTATTGAATTAGACCATTACATAAATATAATTAGAAATCAGTGAGAAAAAAAAAATAAAAAATAGGTCATTGTATAAAGTATAATGGTAAATACTTACAATTTAATGTTTTACTAAAATTATTAAGAATATACGTATATATTTCAATAACCAGGGGCCTGTTCCATAAAACAAGTTTACCAAATAAACCAGGCTTGTTTTAATTAGTTTGACTTATTTGAAACCAAATCAAATAACATTAAGTCAGACTAACTGAAATAAACTTGTTTTATGGAACAGGCCCCAGGTCTTAAATATATTGAATTATATATTGATCTGAGATGTTTAGCTGTTTGTCTCAATTATTATTTCACTCTCACTCTTTTTAAGGAAACAGTGGAATGGGCAGATATCATGGGAGACACACGTTTGACCAGCTAAGTCACCATCGTGCCTGTCTCATCAAGTCTTTTGCTATGGAGAGTTTGAATGACGCCCGTTACCCTCCACTAACAGCAGCCCGACTGCGCAAGGCCAAGTTTTTCATGCAGCGTCACTTGTGCAGCTGTAGTGGCATATGTGTGTGGGCCGTCATTGCAACCCTATTGGCGATTGGTCTGCTTGTTGCCTTAATAGTTGTGCTGATATAGGTAAAACATTTTTACAGCTTATACAGCTTGTTTTCTTGATTCCGATGTATGTATTACATTAGATTTGCATTGCTAAACAAGATATTTAATCAAGGGAGGTTATTACACTCAAGAGCATTTAAGGAAAAAAAAACTTTAAAATGTGGGTTTTCTTAGAAAAAATGCATTTATAAGGACACAGACCATATTAGATTATGTAGAATTGAAAGGACATCCAATGTGAAATTTAGTGCATTACTGTTTTTTCATGTGCATAAGTATTATTCCATATTTATGCATTTTAGTCATGGTTTTATAACTTGCAAACGTCCTGTCACGGTTTGTCTGTTTGGTTAATTAGTATTCCCCAGCAGACTGCCTTTTGGATCAAGCTTTGTTTAATTACTGAAGACTTTCCATTCCTCTAACAATGCACGAATTGTTCATAATCAGTGTTCCTTCCCACTCGCACAGGAGACTCCAGTTAAAGCAACTTTCAGCTCTGAATAATTTTAATCTCATATAGAATACTTGAATCCTATTTGTACAAACATGAAATATTTTTATCATTTTGATATAAAACAGTGTAATATAACATGTAAATGTAGACACTTTTTTCAGTATACTAAAACCGCATACTTTAATCTTAAAAAAAGCAACTAATAAGACATGTTTATATGAATTTTTCTACTTTAAGCTGCTGAATTAGGCAGAATCTGCTCGTTCAGATCTACTAAACAAGTTAGCATTATTTCTGTGATGCAGCAGTACAATGCAAGCATTGTTGTCCATTGTTCCTGTTGTTATCCAGCTTATCTACTTTGTGTGGTGGAGAGCTTTAGCCTGAGCTTTCATCTACATTTATGTTAACAAAGGTTTACTAATTACTATTAATTTTAATTACTAAAAACTTGTTGTAATCTAATCAACAAAGATCTCTATATAATATCGATTGTAAAATAATTATAGTACACATTAAATGTTATTATATAATGTGAATTTGTTATTATTTATCTATTTTTGTATGTGATGTTGAGTTAATGTTATAGCTAACAGTTTCGTTATAGAGATAACAAAAGCTTGACACGTTTTGATGCCGTTTCAAATTCATATCTACAACTGCCCTCAATGTCCAGCAGATGGCGCGCTTTTATAATTTAACATCTGGATGTCCGCAGCTTCATCAGCAAGACCTTGGCGTAATTAAATAAACACAGTAAAAATGCTATTATCAGTTCTTGCTTTATTCTCTTTTTAAAAAATCAGTAAAACCACTATGGCAAAATGTCAAACACTCCTCCTCAACCAATAAAGTGGATTACGAAATTACGAAATTAGTTTTTTCTCTTCTATGAATGAGCTGAATCTATTTTTTATTTAACTGCATTATTGTTTTATTTAAACACAATAATGCAAGCTCAAGTCTGTATTTCTTTCAGGTTTGCTGCGACATTCCTCCTCAGGCGTGTGTTTGTCAAAAACCAATGCATATTCGTCAAAGTGTCCATTTTTTTTGCTTTCAGCATTGCATTAGCTTTAACACAGTCTATTTGATTTAAAGCTAGTACATATTTTATCCACATAGCTGATGGCAAATGTACACATCTGCTGCAGTTTGTCAACCTCAATACATTACTCAGACAGGCTAAATGCTGATATACTGTATATATTGTGGATAACTTCTCAGAAATGACAAGTATTTCTCAGTAAATAAAGCTGTTATTGCTGTTTAGGAATTTAAAGATTAACGTGACGCCACTGAAATTAAAATGGCGTGACTGTAGGATTTAAAGTATTTAGCAGGGTTCACCACGTTCCATGGTAGATTCCATGCATTGCTGCCTAAAGGGCATTCACACAGACAGCCATAGAATTGTTAGAGGTCATCAACTCGCTGTACTGTTGCTAGCATGCATTCCTGCCTTACTGCTGTCTCCAACAGCTAGTGCACTGGATTCCCATTGGAAGTGTCAGAATCTCATCAGATAAACTTCAACTCTGAATTATGAAGGCCCTGTCAGTTGAACTTTCTATTTATCAAATAATCCTGGAAAGTAACATACTACTGTGTCCATTGTTTTCAACATGAACTATGTTTCAGATGTTTCAAATCAGCATATGACTTCTGAAGTGTCATGTGACACTGAAGAATAGAGTAATGATGCTGGAGAGTAAGCTTTGCATCACAGGAATAATTTATAACAGCTGTTTTAAATGGTAAAAGTATTTCACAATATTGCTGTTTTTACTGCATCTTGATTAAAGTGCTCTCAAACAATTAATCCAAAATGAAAGTTTTTGCTTACACAATATGTTTGTATGTGTATCAAATTAATATATAAACAGATTCCCCCCCCCCAAATATATATATACATGTGTGTGTGTTTATATATACATAATATATGTATACACTGCATGCACACACTCATATTATGTCAATAAAAACTTTTCTTTTGGATGTGTTTAATCACAATTAATTGTTTGACAGCTCTAATAAATATCAGATTATCACCTTGGTGTTGACACTTTCCAAAATCCTCATCAATGTTTCCCGCTGGATCTGTATCACTTTCTGTCATCTGTCCTATCATCTAGTCCAAAAAAAAAAAAAAGGAATGAAAGAAATCGAAGGCAAATCTCTCCTCAGTCTCACGGCTCCAGTGTTTCAGTTTCCATGGAAACACATTAACCCCTAACCTTGGCATGTTAGGTGGCTATAAATGTGAGCGCTAAGTGACTGCTCCTCCCACGCAATGCCTGCTTTTTTCCATTCACTTTTACCCTCTGTGTTTGCTTTCTTGTCTCTGCCAACAGATTGTTGGGGAGCAATATGACTACTCGACTGGCCCTAAATGGGAAATCTTGTATATTATCACACAAGTTCACGCCTTTGACATCCAAGGCATTGCAGTTGCTTCGCAACAAGCTGTCCTAGAGAAACCTGGATGGACATAGTTTAATCTGAACATGCGTAAACATGAATAAAATAAAAAAGGCACTGAAAGATGCTATTCTAACTATGAATTGTTGTTGCAAAGTTCACCCAAAAATGCAACTTTACGGAAAATGTATTGAACCTCAGGCTCAATCGCTATCACTATTGCAATTAGAACAGACCTGCAACCCACCAGTTGGAAAGCACTTCTCTACTGTGTATGTACAAATACTGTTTCCCTCAATTTCCCTCAAAAGAATTTCTTAATCGCATGTGGTTTAGACTGCTGTGAACGTCCAACTGGTTCAAGTTACTTCCGCTTCACTGTCCTCTTATGACAATAAGTAACTTTGCACCTACATGTCAGCTAACTCTCATTAGAATAATAATAGACTGTCTAATTAATATCTGCTAACTCATTATTGTGATGGTCTCTCAACAGACATCACTATAAGTAACTTTGCAAGTACGTCAGCTTATTTTTTCCCTAACCCGACCAGTCTACTAATACTCTACTAACACTTTACTCACTTTAATGAGAGTTAGTAGATATGCAGGTGCAATGTTTCTTATAGTCAAAAGAATGTGTAAAAGGGACCATTCAAATACATAAAACCATTGTGTTTCACTCTAAACAAGCAGCAATTTAAATAAAGTTCCAAACATAAGTTCGAGAGGAGCCTATATATCATTCAGTTCTGTAAATCACCATTACAAGCATAAGCAGCTCTGATTACACCATCCCAGCGTCAATTCTTCCGCCATCTCCTTTTCACTGTAAAAAAAAAACATAGATGTTTCAACTTAAAATAATTTGTTACCCTGCTAACTTACAATTTTTAGTTTAGTCAGCTAAAATATTCACCCAAGTTGAACTTACAACAAATTTTAAGCCAGCAAAGTCAACAAATTATTTTAAGTTGAAACAACTTTTTGGAACATTTCTTCTTTTACAGTCCCCTATTTCAGTTTTTATCCCTCTATGCAGTGATGGGCAATAGTTTAACAAAAATTTCAGTAGCGTGTTGGTAGCGTTTCTGTTTTCCAAATCAAATAGCTTTTTGGTAGCAAAGCTCTTTTATTGATCAAGTAGTGTGGTAGCGTCCACACAAGCTAACGTTGCATTTCTGACGCTTAAGCACAAGTCGGAAATACAAATGCTATGGATCACTGATCCTAGATCACTAAATGATGCCACCACCATACATGGGCCAATGCAGCTGCATGTGACTTCTTACTGCGGTTGGCAGTGAGCTTTTTGGTGTAAGCGCCACCTTTTGCACCGGACGCGTGACGTGCTTGCATGGGCGAACACTTTTTGGAAAGATTGCAGAGGACGGAGAGGAATTGATCCCGAGGGGGGAGTCGCCGTGGCCATGCCTCAAGAAGTTCATGACGCTAAATGAGACAACGCCCAGTTTTTGCCATGTTCGTACTGTCTGGAGTAGTATATAATTCTACTAATGTGGTTTAAGCTGCCCTGAGTTACACATATGCATGCAATCAGATACTAATACATACACACTCTCGACACCTTTTGTTATTTGTTATTATGTTAATGTATGATTGTTAAATAAATAATTGCACAATTATATGCGTGCCTATCTGTTTGAATGACAATTTTTATCACTAAGGTAGCATTGAGTTAAAATTGGTTCAATAAAAAAAAAATAGCTTAGATGTAGTAAACTATTTTTACCATGTCGCTGTAGCTTAGCTTGCTACATTTCTCAGGGTAGTAGCTTTAGTGTAGTTAAGCTTAATTCAGTGTAGAGTAACTGATAGCTTAGCTCACTACATTTTCTAAGTAGCTTGCCCAACACTGCTTCTATGTACTACCAAAATGGGGAGTTGAACTCTTCCTTTGAAGACTGCAAGCCACATTTGTTAACCATCAGGACTGGATGGGCAAACTAGTGAATATATCTTACCGGCCCACTTTAAATCACTATCATGAAAGAATTAGTTGAAAACCCATTGTTTTTCTCTAAGCTACAGTCTCTCTTTCTTTCTCTATCTTCCACCCACGCTTTCTGCCTTGTTCTTCTGACTAAACTTGCTCTGCTCTGTGGAGGCTTTAAGTAATGGATAAATGTTCTTTGCTAAGGTCCTGATGACCCTGTCAGGGTTTGTTTTTGCCATAATATCCGATCTGGCCCATTCACTTTGAGAATGAAAACTACACCATCAACAACCACATCAACGCATATAAGCCCTTTTCACAAGACTTATACTGGTATTTTGGCCAGACAACCCGATGGTCCTTCCTGTGAGTAATGATCAGTATATGAATTTTTTAAAGACATGATCTGAGAAAAGACATATTTAACAGGTTAAATATTTAGACCTGTCTGTGATCCAAGAAATGTCTGGAAATAACCTTCGCACTGCCATACCTCGGCCAAATGCGACAAATATTACGGTTGGCCCAAACGCTCTTGCTAGTCGAGAGACTGTTGTGTAGTGTAAAATGAAGACTTTCAAAGCAGAGTATAGGCGACATTATCGTTATTGGTTTAAAAAAAGGCTTGTAATGTAGGCTACATTATCACATTTAAAACAAAGCTTATTAAATAAATATACCAACTTTTAAGTAGTAATGTGTTGATATACTGTAGTGCATTATCACATTACAAATCAGCCTAGCAACACTGCAATTTTTTATTTATTTTAGGAGAAATCTGCAATCTGAGTGGCTTTAATAGGCACTAGTTATTAAACATTTTTATGATTTTAATAGTTACTGTTTTGAAGGAGCCACAGTTTGAAGAATGATAGAAGCAACACTGGAATGAATAATAAAATTAGACAGTTCAATGGTCATCTTACAAAACATATCAACACCCTCTGCTGCAATTGACCAATCGGAATGAAGTGTACCAAAGAGCAATGTAAAATAAGTTCACTAAACCTCGTCTCTGAGGGTTTTCACTGCAGTCCTTGTTCCAAGGTCAAAAAGTGAGAAAGTCTCTCTCATATCTTTCACCCCTCACTCTACAACAGACCCTCAGCATCATGATGCAGCGATTGAAGTATCCTAAGCCAAGAGCTCTCAGGGCTGCTAACAAAGGCTTGTATAGCATTTAAGAGAGTCCCTTGTCCTTCGCCATGGTTTACAAGGATTTCTGCCCAGGATTTCTTAGGGGGGTTTGTCAGGCTGAAAATAAACATGTAGCTGAGTGGATGCTCAGCAGGAGGCCTCTGCCAGGCCGAGTCATGTGCAGCTCAGATAGCCTTTGATATTAAGGCTTTAGACAATGAGCAGTGCTTCAAAACAATATGTCAGGCAGATCATTTGTATTTAAAGACCTTATTTCACTGAAGGCCTCAGCAGAATATATTAGGAAGCATACAAATATTAGAATTGACTGTCACCACTGAGATGCATCCGTCTTTACCGCTATACTTAGAATTACAGTTATTCTTCAGATATTTTAAGAATGAAGAAATGTGATCTTGTAAGATTAAGATGCATGAGTGCCACCATAAAGTTGTAATTATAAGTGGGAAGCTCAGGATTTGCTTTGAGCGATGGATTTCTGAATTTGGGGGCATATCAGTAATATTGTGTTGGAGTCCCCTACAAAAGGGTTTAAATGCATTTAAGGTCAGAAAACATTGTATTTTTCTCAGAATATGCATTTAATATTAGAATCGTTTTGCAAGAACTTTGATACGATTCATTTAAATCAATTAAGGTCTGTAAACCCCTCCCTACCGTTAGCCAACTCTGCTCTGATTGGTCAGTTGGCCAAGTCTGTTTTGATTGGTCGCCACGAACAGGGCTTTGACTTAGTTGAATAAATGACAATTACATATTTCAAAATGTTTATATCACTGAATTTCTGAAAAAAATTTTTTTAGAGCACTGATTTTTGTACAGCGTTACCAGGGAAACCTAGTCGCTACCATGGTAACAGCGCCTCCAGCTGGCAAAGAATTAATTTACATATATGTCGCCATAAATAATGTGCAAGTCTGTGGAGACACTGCAGTCATTGGTAAAATGTTGAGCGCAACAAATGGTTCTCATTGTACTGCTGTGGTATTGTGTAAAAAAAAATTATTTTAACCACTTATTATAATGATCATTATCCTTGGGCAATACATATAAAACACACTTGTTTTCACAGCATCTTCTCTACGTATACACTGACTAGCAAAGTGTTTGTGGGCAGATCAGGCAGGCGAAGATTTTGCAAATATGTTACCTAGTGACGTAAAAACAAAACCAAGCAAGGACATCAGTAAAACCTGGGATCATTTCAGTTGTGCTGCTGTTTACAGAGGGTCAGAGATGGTGAGGTGATGAGGGTAAGTTATTAACGAGAAAATAAAATTTTTTGGTGAACAATCCCTTTGACATTGTTAATAGCATCTGTTTGCGATAAGGACCCATCACCCTGCATCAACTAGAGTTTCATAAGAACGTTGCATTTTCTGTTCTTTAGATGAAAACATCCCTTTAAAGCTGCCATATAGAATGCATTGAGAGAATAGTTTAAATTGTTCTCTGATATGTACTGTAGACCGTGGCGCTAGAGAATACGACAGAACACAGCGTTGCAGTGAACACAAACCCCGGAGGGTGGATTTATTGA
>JAUCMU010000027.1:8906162-8922688 GCA_032275025.1 Enteromius treurensis | reverse complement strand
TTTAAATCTACAGTAAGTTACTGGCAAACAGCTGCCAGTAATACTGTAATTTCTACAGATTTTTTTAACAGTGTACGGTTGAACCACTAATCTCACATGGACTGTTTACCAATGTCCTTGCTACATTTCTGGATCGTCTTTGTTGTGTCTTGTTGTGTTCCCGAAGATGAACGAAGGTCTTATAGGTTTGGAATAACACAAGGGTGAGTATTTAATGACAGAATTTTTGGGTGAATTAACCCTTTAATAAAACTCCAATTGTATTAGTTGAAAAGAAAGTCAAGGATGTTCAAAATTCAGTATAGTCATTTGTGCAGGTTTTGGGATTGTGCGTTCCTTTGGTCCCCAAGAGACATTACAGCTCAGATAATTGGCTCAAGAGTTTTATAAAACCAAAGATATGACATGCAGCTGCATTGAAAATGACGTTACCATAGCTACACACAGTCAGCCTTCAGTTTTACCATTTTCTTTCAAATTAGCATTAAAGGGTTAGTCCACCCCAAAAATGAAAATTCTGTGATTAATTACTTACCCTCACATCGTCCCAAGCCTGTAAGACCTTTGTTCATCTTCGGATATTTTTGATGATATCAGAGTCGGACACTCTGTTTACTCTACCATTCTTCTCCCATGACTTACGTCTTCCGCCATTTCCGCAGTTTCACAACGTACCGTATAAGCAAGCTTTAACGTATTTGACGTAGTCAGCCTTGTTTAAAAAAAGCATGCACGCACATGTATCTAATCTGCGGTTGTTTGAGCCTATGTTACAGTAATGTTGAGAATATCAGAGTAAATTATGCTAGTTTTGTTTCTTTGCGCACAAAAAGTATTCCCGTAGCGTTGCAAAACTGAAGTTGAGCTTCTAATGTCACATGGACTGTTTTATCACTACATTTCTGGACCTGCGATCATTTTAGTGGTATGCTGTCTATGGAGAGTCAGATGGCTCTCTGATCTCATCAAAAATATCTTTATTTGTGTTCCAAAGATGAACGAAGGGTTTGGAACGACATGAGAGTAAGTAATTAATGTCAGAATTTGAACTTTTGGGTGAACTGACCCTTTAACTACCTAGATAACAATATTTGGTTCCTAAAACATTTTGGGGAGGTTAGTTTTTAGTTAGAAAAAAGAACCATCCTCAGAATGCTCACATTTGTTTTTCCTCAAACACCTAAACAGAGAACCGTATGGGAACATTAAAAGTGTTAGCCGGGTAATAGCAGCTAATGAACAGAACAGAGTACACCTTGTAACTGAAAGTAATTAGCCTGTGACTCAGAAACTGAACTTGTTTGCTGAGAAGTGTTTCTGAGCACGGTCAGGAAGTGTGGTATGATGCAAATGTTTCTCCATTTTGGAAACACGAAACCTTCCTCTTGTAAATCTTTGGTCTATTGCCTTTGAAATGCTCTCTGATCCTGACCCTGCAGAAGTCTAAGGGGGTCAGAGGTCCCGTATCTGGATGTTTCTTGAAAGACCGTCCTCTTAGTTTCAGAAGGACCCAGTGGAATGCACAATGTAGCAGTAAGGCCACGGGTCTCCTGACCCTCAGATATGTTCCACCGCCCTCTGGTTAAGATATATGGGTATGGAGTGAGGTAGAGTTACCACACGAGCTGAATAATGCAACATACTTCGACGTCTTTCTTTCCTGCAAGCTGTGATCTTATAATCTGTGTTTCTGCAGACTCAATGTAAAAAGAGCAATGCAGTAACCTCCTAAAATGTTGTTTTTCATAGTCATCATTTTGTCAGACAACTTATTCAGCCCAATTAGCGCCTGCTAAACATTAACAAACTGTATAGTCGTAGTGGAAGTGACCCCGGTGGGGCTATTTGTTCACTTTTCTGCCTGACTGAATGTTAAACAAATGAAGGACCAATTTTCTTCCCATTTGCGCACACAGCTGTCTGAATGGGGCGGATACAGGCATTTCCTGCAGTCCTGTGTCCGGCATACGCTGTCCCTTTAACCCCCCTACATACTGTCCTGTCTCTGCAGCTGCCCCTGTTAAAGACTAACACCCTTAAAGGCATCAGAAAGCTAGGTGCTGTGGAGCGATAAATTAGGACAGACAATCCCCCTGTTCATAAGACTTTTTACATCCTTTAAAAAAGAAAGGCTAAATGAGAATCGACAAAAAAACACATGTTACACATAACAGTGTTTCCTCTGTCTGTTGTTCCAATTTGCTTAACAGTTATCCAAGCAAACTATCCAGATTTGTGAGCTCCCAGCATGCATTGTAGCACAAATCCTGTTAGCGTTACATGTTTTGTTTGTTGGTTTATGTTGTTTTAATTTATTTGTTGTAGTGACGTCTGTGTTTGTGAGCAAAACATGATTGACATTCGTGTTAATCATTGAGCACTGTTTGTGTTTGTGTTGAACTATTGCTTTCAATGTCTTTGCAGAGTGTAAATTACAGTACTCACTTACTGTAAGTGGGACAGTTTGAAAGGAATTTGAACGTTTTAATTTGAGACACTTGAAAAACTAATTTTTAGGGTGCCGTCTGTTGAGGATCGTCTCACACAATGCAAAGTGAAATTTGGAGTTCAAATGTGTACACAGTAAAAAAAACTGTAAATGCTTAATAGTTAATGGTAAACTGACATTCCCAGAATTCCCTGCATTGCATTTTGAATTTTGTTATGAATTATTATTAATTTGTTATTTAAAGGTACTTTAATATGTTAGTATATTAACATTATATCAGTTAATTAAATTATGGTATTCAACTGTAAATTTAACTTAAAACCGTAAAACCTGAAATGTTGTTACTGTATTTTTTATGGTCGAATTCCTGCAACCACAACTGTCGGCTTTTTACTGTAAATTTTACGGTTTTTTTTTTTTACAGTGTACAACTGTCTACAAAATATAAGTTTATTCTTTTTACCAAGACTGCATATATTTGGTCAAAAAATACAGTAAAACCAAGTTTTTTATCATTTGAAATAATTAGTGTCACGTGATCCTTCAGAAATCATGCTTATATGCTCATTTACTACTCAAGAAACATTTCTTCTTCTTATCAATATTAAAACACTTGAGCTGATTGATGTTGGAAAGATACTTTTACAAAGACTTCTTTTACCTGCAGAGTTGAACCTATGACCTCGGTGCTGCTAGCTCCGTGAGCTACAGTAGTAATTAAAAAATGTAAAGTTGCCTTTTTTAACCAACATTTTCTCAGCAACTTCACCTAATGACCCTGACTAAATCATTCCAGCTGTGAAAGCATGTAAGCAAGCCCTGATGATGACACAGCATGTATCTTTTACTTAAGAAACTTTATACCTCTCCTGCAGTTAAGAGCTCTCACTGGGCATGTGCAACATAAGCCTTTTTTGTACTTATTGTCAACTGCGTATCACTAAATTACGGATGTTGGTTTACCTCTAAATCTCAGTAGATGTACCATCTGCCTCAGGATCATATCCCTAAACAGTGGGCAATGAAAATCAGCTTAGTCAAAAATCAGACCAGGCACCCTGCCAAGCCCGATTCACCTCAATTAAACTGTGGGGACAAGCCTGCTAATTCAGAGCATATAACATTCGCAGTGGATTTATACACAAACTGCAGACTTATTTACAGTCAGGCCAGCTGGACGCCACTGTTAAATTGTGTTAGAGTGCAAGATGTGGCCATTTTTTAATAAACTAGAGTAGTACTTTTAAAAACAGTTATGGAACAGCATCGTGCAACAAGACACATGAATTGTTCTTTGGTTTTTACAGAAAGTGCTACATACATGGACAAAAGTATGCGGATGCTCCTTTTAGTGACATGTTGGCATGTTAAATACATTTATTAATGTATTGATATACACAACTGTTCAAAATTTGGGATTTGCAAGATTTTACGTTAGGCATAATTATTAAAATTATTAAATGGCATTTATAATGTCACATAAGATTTGTTTGCAAAATTCTACAAAGATATTAAGAGGCACAGCTGCTTTCAACAGTGATAAAAATGAGAAATGTTTATGGAGCATGATATGAGGATCCTGTGACACTACTGGCGTTATGATGCTTTATTATCACAGTCATACATTACATCTTAAATAAAACAGTTCTTTTAAATTGTCATAATATTTCACAATATTACATGAAAATGTATCAAATAAATGCAGCTTTGGTGAAAGACTTCTTTCAAAAACAGTACTGACCTCCGCAAACATTTGAATTGTACTGTTTTTTCTTTAAGCTTACTGTGCTTACTTATGATTGGAAAGCCATTAAAACCATCATTATTAATGTATGTTTTCATATACATTGCATTTTATTTGAACTACATAAATTTTTAAATGGGCAGGGGACTTTATATTTTATTAAAGTTTAGTAATATTGTATCTTTGTTCATTACACAGTTCTGCTGAATACTTGATTCTGATTGGTCAGTCACCACATTCCGAGGTTTACTTCATTTTGTAATTCCGAGATAACAACATGTGATATTCGACTCTATATAAATTATTCAAACATTCAAACATTTTCAACGCCAAAGCTCTCGTGTGCTCCTGAATTCATGATTACCACCTCAGAGAGTTCTGAGAGTTACGACTTGGACCAGTGACAGATGTACTACGTGACCGCCGCAATGGAAAGTTATGAGTAAAATGTCACGTGTTGTCATCTCTGAATTACGGTAATTTCAAGACGCCGTGAGCGCAGCATTATTTCTCCAACAAAAAATGGTAAAAACAACATAATCTTCGTACACTTCTTACATATTTTACGAGGTGGCTAATTCGTAAATTTATGCGATTTCTTCTGAATCGTACATATTTTACGAGTTGCCAATTCGTATGAATTTGTACCAAGGATCTAATCGTACGAGTGAGGTCGCCTGTCCATCTATTTTAAACTTGCCGATTGCTATCAACTACTTTCTTTGCGGAAGCTTTGTGTTCTAATATTTTTTTTTTTTTTTTACTTAAATCAGTTTTTTGTGTCTATTTATTTAATTTTGTGGCAATAAGCAGGATAATGTATGTCCATCAGGTTGTTGTTGCAAAATCCCTTCAGTCTCTGTATACATTATCCCTTACTAGACTATTATTTTCATTCAAAATATCAATAAAACAGGACCAATTAGAGAACCCTGGTTTGTTGGATCTTGTATAAAAGAACTTGAACCTCGTAACAGACTTCTGGGATGAATTGAAATGCAGACTGTCAGCCAGACCCCTTCATCTATCATCAAAGTGATACTCTTGTGTCTGAATGGGAGCAAATCCCAGTGATCCAGTGTCTACTGGAAAGCCTTCATAGAAGAGTGGAAGCAGTTAAAACAGCATTCACATGACTGACTCTCTATGGATTTGCAATTAAACAGTCAACAAGTACAACTGGTATGATGTCCAGGTACATTTTGCTGCATGTTTGTACAAAGACGATAGTAAAAAATGTTTGGTGAAAAACAAAGCTGTGGAGTTTTTTTAGTTTTTGTGGGTACCCTTGAGTACGAACAGATGAGTTATCTGGGCCAAGCTCTCCATCACCCTCCCCTTTGTCCCCCAATCTTCTGGTTTTGGCAGAGCTTGAAGGCTTTTTACCTAATCAAGCCAGACACTGTGTGACTGATTAAGAATTTGATTGCAGGAGAGGAGGACGAGGACAGAGAACTCACGCATGCACATTCATCCAGACATCCATCTTGTCGCAGCTAATACGCTGCACATCACACAAAATCAAACAGTCTTTTGTATTCTAACTTTATACACAGTGTCCTTCCAAATAGCTCCAAATACTTTTGTGGTTTCTTAAAACATGTGTTTCCAATAAAGCATTGACTCTGAAGTAAAAATGTCTGCAAACACATGATCCTTTTTTCTCAGTGCTTCTTGGTAAATGAGAGTCAACCAACTAATGCATCAAACCTTCTTTGGAGACCTTAATGGGCAGCTGAACGGTTTTATTTAAGAACGAGGCTGTGTGCTTGTGTTTTTAACATGTTCACTGGTGTGACTGAGCATCTCTACGTGTGGATTTCTAGCACTGCTGGTAAGATTAGACCTGACAGAAGAGCTGTGGGTATGATTCATCTTCGTAAGCCGCAGTCAGTGTTTTTGTTTCTCTGACAACAGTTAAGACAGTAATTTAGATTTCATGGACAAGTTGGAAATTTTGATATACATTTTTAAAGAATTATTTTGAGGTTCTGGAAATGTCAGCTAGCAAAAGAATGTTTTGCTGACGTTAGTATTAAGTTATGAAAATGTTATTCCTGCTTTGAAGGTATAGTTATTTATTTTTGTGCTTTGCGAATGGTAGGGAACATTCTGTTTTATCATTTTCCATTTGTTCTGGGAACATTGCTCTTGAATGGAAACTCTGAGAGTTTACCCCAAAAGTAAAATTTTGTCATAAAAAGAAGAATGTTATTGGTACAGTTATCACTGAAGACCAGTGAAGAGTCCAAAATTAAAATGCGTGTCAAAGGAGTAAAAAACTCTGTGGTTACCACACAATCAAAATCCCTGCTTCTGTTGCATGCTGTTGATAAGCACAGAAAATAATTTAAAATGAATATAAAAATAATTTAATTAATAATTAATGATTTTAAACTTTTCCTACAAGTCAAGACAACATTCAGTGGTTCTGTGGTTTTCTCTAATGCGCATTGCTGTATATGTTTAGGATGCAGTGGAGTGTTTATGCAAGCAGCCACATGAAGCAAGCTGCACAGAGGCCGTAAAGGAAGAGTGCACACTCGGGGGTGCATGTCCCACTGCAGATTTGAACAGGCCCATACGGCGACACTCCATGTTGCACCACACAGGCTGTGATTTCCTGCCATTCTCTCAGGACCCATCTGTTCCCACACTTTGGTTTGCTTTCTCAGCACCATCCATTCCTCTCTCCGGGGACATATTGTTAAAGATGCAATGTCTGACCCACCTGCTTGTTAGTCATTACATAGTCAGTCATATTTTTGCCATCTTTCACAGATGATATTTGAATAGCCGGAGCTACAGGCCGGGAAAACTGGCCCCCTCACATGGAATGTGACTTTTGTTTGATTGTCATCTCACTAAAATGTATGGTGAGAATACTTTTTCGCAACCCCCTGAACTATGAAGAACTTCCTACTGAAATGAACATATGGGAAAATCATAATTAACTTTCATAATTAATCTCTGTTTAAAGAGCCCCTGTTCAAAGAGACCTGACCAAAGTGATGTTTTTGTTTTAAGGGAAAAGAGAAAAAGATATAAGCTATAACAAAATAAGTGCTGTCAAACTATTAATCGCAGTAATCACATACTAAACTTTGCATAATATGTGTGCATTCTGAATATATATATATATATATATATATATAATACACATGCGTTATTCTGATTCAGATAAAGCTCTTTCTGATATATTTACATGTGTAAATTTATATTCATATAATTTATATTGTAAATAACTACATTCAATATATAAACATAACCTATTTTTTCCTGAAATACCTGTATATACATGCATGTGTATTTGTATATTCATAATAAATATACAGAACACATACATATGCTATGTAAACTTTTATTTTGGACGTGTTTCATCACAATCATTTTGACAGCACATCACATAATGCCTTATAATATATATATATATATATATATATATATATATATAGTTCATATGTATAATTCACTCTGTAGCTATTCATTTTCTGCTCTCAAAAAATTCTGTATTCAAGACTAGTTTCATAAAGGTGTGCTGAATAAATCTGTTATTTGAAAAATGTCAGCTCCACATCTTCAGTGCGTTTGACCACAGCATTAGCAAGAAACATGAAACATGGGCTGAGAAACTATGGTGATGGGAGCTTTTAGGGCCTCAAAATATCTTGGCTCTGTAGCAGCTGAGTGCTGTTTTCATGTTATGGTCTATTAGTGCAGTAATGGCTGTCAAATGCAACTTATTCTGCACGAGGCTTGTTTTGCCAGTAATGGTGCATGCGTTCCAACCCGGGATGTCGGAATTTCCAAATTTCTTCAAGAAACAGTGGAACAGAAAATCACTTGAAGCGGGACTTCCTTGGAACTTGGAAACTCGCTCAGAAATAGTAGCCAAGTCCCAGTTGATGTCATGCACTCAGGGAGATCCTATAATGATGAACATTAATTAATCAGATAAAATGCATCCATGAGTCAATGGAGTTGTAACATTCAGTTCAAACAATATATTTGTTTATTCGAAAAAATGGAAATACTGATATTTCATGAATTCGACTCTAAATGTTTTTTTAAAATTATGCCCTTATTAATATAACTACAAATGTTTTCAATGTTTACTATTTTGATATGTTCATATTAGCGATATTTTTTCCAGAAAAGAGCTAAATAAGTCAGCAGTACTCATAGTTTCTAAGCTAACAGTAGGATGCACTTTCCCTTTAAGAACTCTGTAAGACCACAGCGCTGTCTCGCAAAACACAACCAAATAGGGCGGGCTTAAAGCCAACTGCGCGTATTAACCAATAGCATACGTCGAAACAAACACGTCAAACCAATCGGAGCGTTGCTATTAAAATCTTTCTTCAGACAGTGAACCAGTAACCGTGTTGCCTGTGTGAGATAAAAGCTTCACACGAAAAACCGTTGTTTGTGATTCGCTCAGACCATACTTCAGCTCAGGCTCTTATATTTAAAACACTATATTTAAAATAATAGTCTAATGCGATTGCGGTTACAATCCATAGTGCACCAATTAAAACCTCGATGTAAACTTGAAGCGAAACAACGGGCATCTGGCAACCCAGTGAAGGTGACGCGCTTCGATGTGATACAGTTGTGGTGAGCGCAGCGTCGAGACGTTCAGAGTGTCGCATTTTAAAGCGGTGAATGGAACGGCTTAAACGAATGGCACGTCTGTGCGTTGGTCTTCGACTACAAAGAGTTCTTGTGTAACCCCCTCTTCGTCCGTCGCGACGGCTCGACCAAACCAGGTGCGTTTCTTTACACATAATCCAAAAGTGTTGGATTATTATTGGTATTTGCATTACCGTCCGTTATAAGCGCATCTCAATCTACTTTCCTTCGGCGAGAACCAAAACAACACTTTCCCACGTTTTAAGTTTTGGAGTCTTTAAAAAAAAAACGGTCTTACGTTTTCGTATGTTTTGACTGGGGAAAAATTATGCAGACTGTGCACGTGCCAACGTTTTTGAATTGAACAGTATAACGTAGAACGACCGCCGAGCTGTCAGTGACATCAATCTGCTTTGTCTGTCAAACCCTGCTATGTGTATGACAAATGAGATAAAAATGGAAATATAGAGTTAGAGGCCACCTTTAAATCTTTTGATTTTAAGCATCACTATTCGCCCTGATTATATAAACGGGAGTAATTTGTTATTAATTGTGTCAAAGTATTCATTTTAGAAATAAATTTGATGATTGACAAGCGATTCTGTTTAGGGTTTTGTCAACAGAGCTTGTCTTTAGTCCCATGGCCTGGCTGTCACTTCAGCCAAATTCATCATTTATGACCAGACAGCCCCTTGAGATTCAAAAGATTATTTTGGACAATAGAAATACCTTTTCACTTAAATTAGGTTGTGCTTTGGCCAAGTCCAGTGAGAATGATCCTGACTGATTTTCTTGTCTGATTTCAAAGAGAGAGAGAGAGACAGTTGTGCAGACTGTTGTATATGATATACGGCAGAGAAATGTGTGCGTGTGTATGAGAGAATACATATTCTCGATCGTTCCTTGGAGTTTTGTCTCACTCCTGAAGTTGGCTAGTTTTATAGACTTTTGTAAAGTTAAAATTCATGAAAATGAATTGAGATTTGTTTCATTTGAATCCATCAATTATTTTTTTGAGACCATTTTTATTTAATGCAAGTATTATTTTTGGGTATTTATGTATTTCATTGGTATATTAGCTTATTTTGAATATAAGTTATGAAGAGTAAAACATTTCTGGGCTGGATAGATTACTATCATACTATGTGTCTGCTTGAACTGAAAATCTAATTGATGGACAGCCCTTTTTTTAACACTTCTTAACACATGCTGTAACTCTAACTTCTCTTGTGGTTTCTTCTCACAAGCGCAACACTTGCGCATTGATCCGTCCTTGCATTTTTTGCGCAATCATCATTGTGTACAGAGAGACCTGAAATATGGACTTTCAACAAAGACCTTCCTATGGTGTTGTGTCTCTTCTTTAGAGGCTAAAACACGTGCATTTGCTGTCTCGGACGTCATGTTTTTATTCAGGATTCTTCCAATAGTAAAGAAGGCAGAGGGGCTAGAGATGTTTCTAACTCCGAGCCCCATTCTGATGCTCAAGCACTATCATTTGTACCGAATGTGAACTACGGAGAGATTACTCTGGAGGTTTTATACTTGTGAGCTGATTGAATTGCCACTTCAAATCAGTTTTAGCTCTGCAACGCCGCACTTTGGGCATCTTAGATGAAACACTCTAGTCGGTGCATCTGAATATTAGATTAGGCCCTTTGGTTCTCAAGTCCGCATTGTCACAGATCGCTTTAAATGTGCTGCAAAATGTGTTCAGTATCGCGCAAATCATTCAAGCTCATTCGGGGAGCCTAAAAGCCTCTCTGAAAATGTAGAAAATCACTGTCAAAATGTGGCTGTACTAATATGAAGTAATGCGATCTTAAAAGGCTTTCTACAGCAAGCTTTGGGGTTGGAGGTCGCAAGAAATAAGACCATCATAGATTAGCGAGTGCCTTAATGCCACTCTTTATCCCAGTGTCTGTTTCAGCCTCGATTGAAGATTCAGATTTATCCAGTGGCCATCAGATGATTACCATGTTTTAGTGAAACATTTGTGACATTGCTATATTTTAGGGATGCACCATTACAATTCTGATGCAATTTGATATTATAGCTGATATTAAAATTCTTTACAGTTTTGTGCAAGCAAAAATAAATTAACTTTTAAATTACTTATAGTTGGACATATATTTAAATATATATTTTTTCAGTGTTTTTAAATTATTGGTAACACTTTACAATAAGGTTCATTAGTTAACATAAGTCAACAATATTAGCTAACACGAACTAAGAATTAACAGCATTTATTAATATTAGTTCATGTTAATTTCAGCCTTTAATAATGCATTATTAAAATCACAAGTTGTGTTCGTTAACGTTAGTTAATGCACTGTGAACTAATATGAACTAACAATGAACGACTGTATTTTTATTAACTAACATTAATAACATTGAATAAATACTGTAAGAAATGTATTTTTTAAGGTAAGTTCATGTTAGTAAAAACATATAATATTAACAAATGACACCTTATTGTAAAGTGGGTTAGTTGTAACTGGACGATGGCATCGTCTATCGACCCAACCCTACTATCTCTTCCTGAAAAAATCTAATCAAAATCTAAATTATAATACCAGCCGATACATTAAAAAACCTTAATATTAACTGATTACTGTTACGAATATGCAGTACCATAACTTTTCTCAGTTGAACTGTAACAGTCGCATTGAGCCCTGACAGATGAGACGGGTAGATAGTGGCTGCATGTGTGCAATTGTTAAGGAACGGTTGACACTTGACCTGAGCAATCCTTTTGTGTCTTTTATAATCGTTTAGAAATACCATCAACACACGGCTGTCAAATCCTGGAGTGATTGCATGGTTCTGCTCACAAAGTGCTTTCTACATCAAATCTTCCCATTCTCTCCTTGCCTTGAAGAGAAGCCCTCATATCTAAAATAAAAAGTATCTTGCTTACTTTTGTCTGTTGCTCATTCACCGGTAGCTGGATTTCATTTTCTGAGGTGTCTTTTCTGAAGCGTTCTGTTTAAGCGGTCCAGATTGGACCTCCTCAGGAAGGATCGGTGTTGAATGAAAGGGAAGATTGCAGAGTTTGATCTTTTCCCATGTCTGAATCGTTAGACTTACTTTTTGTCTTTAGTCTAAGAAATGCGTCTCCTGTGACCCATTCAAACAGAATTTTCTTAGGATTTACGAACATCCAATCTTTATGTTTTTAAAGTCAGCATGCAACAGAAATTGGGATTTCGGGTCAGGAACGCTTTATTGAACAAATCGCTCCTTTGAAAAAGTAGGGAAGTTCTTTGTCCAGTTGGGAATTGATTGAATCGTAGATTGTTCGTTGTAATGCTGCAATCTCATGTGAGTGACAGCTTGTTCCGCCCCCCTCACACCAGTAAACACATCATCTGAGAAGAGAATAATAGATGTTGTAGCAAGAGGGGAGGGGAAGTTATTCCATAAAAGATTATGAGTGCACATTAATAATAATAAAAAATAAAAAAAATATATGTGCACAGATAAATCATTTATAAAAAATACTGCAGTGTTCCACAGAAAAAAATAAGAAAATAGTAAATTTAGATCTAAACTCTGCTGGGCACCGACCTTCCAGCTCCGAGTTTGGACAGCCCTGGTCTTCAGGGTCACTTGATCCTTTAGTAATGATTGCAAAATATGTTTTTTTTTTTTTTTATTACTGTATTAGTCTCGAAAATAATCGTCCTGTTTTTTGTGAAAAACATGATGCACTCTTTATTTCTGTTTTTGGAAGAACTCAAATGAATGAAGTATGCAAATAAGGAGTAACCAATGCATGAGGCAGCCAAAAGCAATGATTCACGCTTCATTCCGGAAAATGCAATTTTTTTTGTTAAAGAAGAGAGGGAAACCCTTGGTGTCTTGTTAAAGAAACGCTTCTCAGACTCCTCTTCTTATTAAGTGATGCTGTGGTCTGGTTTCAGCACTGGCCTGTGGAGGATTCCCAAACAGATCAATGTCAAATCCTGCGGAGGATATCTGTAACAGAAGTGTGGAAGCTCTATTAATTTCATACCAACACCTTCTTGATTTCTCTTTCACAAATGTGAAACGCGAGACCAAACATCGCTTAACCACAATAGTAAATCAGCTGGAAGGGGCTGTTCCCGAGTGGAGTGATTTACATTCCTTCCGTTTGTTCAGCCTTTTCCTTCTGAACAGTAATGTAGCTTTCTCATTAGCTGTACTTAGTCTGCACCTCTCACCCAGTGTTGTGTGAGATCCGTTTCTCCTGTGGGATAAACGGGAGTGGGTTTCTAGCATATGAACGCTTTATAAGTGAGCTTCAACTTAAAGCAGACCGGGAAGACGATGAACCTGTAACTCATCGTGTGACACATTTCAGGGAAGATGTTCCTGAGCAACATGGCTTCCTCCTGTGTCCCATCCATTACAACTGAGGATTCTGGGTGTGGAATTCCTGTTTACCATCTGTCAGCACTAACAGCCTGCAGCCAAGAAATCCATCACGAGCAAGGCCCCTCTCCATCAAAGTAACTCTGCTGCGCAGACCTTGAAAGAGAGCTTCAAGTTCCTCGCACTTATCAGAGGCGGCTGATGATCATAGGATGTCCCGGTTTAATGATGGCAGCTCTGACGTTTATCTGAGTGTATGATTAACAGCTAAAGATAGACCTCACCAATAACATCAACGTGGAAATTGGTGTTTGCTTTTACAGCAGTTTTATTTCTGTGAGTGATGCAGAAGGAAGAACAGTCAGCGAATTATAGATGATGAATGACATTAAGAATTTGAAATATGTTAACGGTTAAGTTGGTACAACCCCTACAATGTCTGCAATGCAGACTTTCACTTGGTTCAGTTCGATATTCAAATGTTGATATTTGAAGTCACCAAAATAAACACGCCCCTACCGCTAAAGGGTCTATGCAACCCAGGCAACGATTAGTTCTGTGAAGCAAAGCAGAACCAATGTTACTCAGTGTCTATACAGGACGCGAGTGGCGCGCCAAAATACTATAGAAGTCATAATCAGTGATGCTGTCTACATCGTTGCGTCCCGTCACGCCCATGGAACGTTGGCTAAACATCTGATTCATATGGTACACTTAACTGGAAACAGTTCAGGAATGTCATCAAGTCAAACATGAAACAACAGACGCTGTCATCGCAGCTGGCCAATTCAGTATTGTATTCGGTTCTCCAGAATTGCTTGTGGGTATTAAAATAGTGGAGAGATAAGCTTCAAACAGATGTTTACCGCGAGCGTCTCATCGGGATTTTCTATGCTGATTGACTTGTTGCACGCCGTTCTTTTGTTGTGGGGACATTTCCACGCCCCGAAATGTGCCGCTGAACGAAACAAACTGTGATTGGTTGTTTGACATGTCAGTCAAACAGCCTTATGGGCGGGCCTTGACCAAAGAAAGCGGCTATGAATTCCAGACCTTCAGCCGTCAGACTGAAGGTGTGGCTACGCGAGACAAAGTGTAGGCAGACTTTAGCTGTCACGGCATCTGGTGTAGACACCGTGTTACTCGCCTATCGAGAAGAACAAAACAACCTCTGTGTCCAATCGCAGGCCTTCCGCTCCTTGAGTTCTCTCCAGCGCTGGAAAGCGGATATATTTACAGTATACGGGTCTTACTTCTTTTCTCATCGTCCCACAGACATTTTCTTTTTTTGTTTTTTATCTCTCTGTCACTCGGGTCAGCTGTTCACTGAACGCACTCCCCTCCACATCATTAGTTGACTCACCCCTTACTGCTGATTGGCTACAAGGTACTCGGCTCCGATTCTGTTTTCTAAAACGTTTTTTGAAAAATGGCTAACCCTGCCTTTTAACATTTTAATTGCTGCTGCTCTGCTTATTTCTTAAAACATTCATTGGATGTTTTGACTGTGCGCTTGCCACCTTCGCAGCATAAAATTTAGCATTTTGTTGTCCAAAATCTTTTACAGTGCTACTTCCCATGTTTTTGCAATCTGCTGCTTTTCCATGTAAACCTGCACTAGATTGCTTGCCACTTTTAAAGCGTCTCGTGCGCAACACTATGTTCTAAAAATGGGAAAAGAAGTATAATTAAAAAAAAAAGTGCATCTCTTTACTCTTTTTGCATTTCACAGTGCTGTCTTTCCATTGATTTTCTGTATAAACATTGATCTTTTTCACCATTGAACTTGCGTTTATTTCCATATCTCGTGCATAACCGCTTTCTAAAACGTTGGCGCTCAAGTTAAAAAAAAAAACATTAGCCTTTTTTTTGTTGTTTAATGATTTGCGTCTATTTTTAATGCAAAAACATTTTCTGGGTGAACGAATGGATGCAAGTCTCTCTCTCTGTTTTTAATTTTTATGTTTGGTACAACAAGAACAATCTTGTTGTACAACAAACCTGGCTGCACAGTGCTAAAACCAGCAGATGTGTTTAAGCAGCACAGTGAAGCTCTGTATTGGCCAATCAGAATCCAGAATGTGATTTTTTCGTTTTACTGTCCTGGTGATCAATATTTGTTCCCTGCAGCCTTAATAGATTCCCTAATGCCATCAGAATCTGTCTGTGTGCATAAGTGTCTGCGTGTAGGTATTTGAGATTCTCATCGTATGATGTTAGGTAATGCAATATTGGTCCTTTAAGAAATTCTTGACAGTAATGAATAATGGTGATCGCCCATAATCTCTTTTATGTGGACAGAAATGAAGAGCTGTTTCAATTAAGGGTCACTTTAACATCACCAGCCTCCTGGAATAGATTCCCAGCGGTACCAGGCTCGGGTGTCTCAAGAAACTTTATTGGCTGGGTTCCCGGGTGGGTCATTGTGGGTAACCTCCTTCGAATGGGTTGAGAGGGTCTCATGGGACTGTTCTGAGCAAAGTGCCTCAGTGCCTTAATACCTTCACACACCTTTTGTTCCATTGACGAGATCTGGATGTAATGTAATGAACACTTCAGGTGACCTTGTTTCAAATATTAGTCTTTGGAATATTGAAATGAGCCTGTTGGAGGCCGTTTTTGTACACGTATTTGACAGATTTTCGGTTTGGCAGTTAAAGAGCTTGAACCAAAAAAAGAAAACAACAATTGCAGCTTATTGACAACATCAATTTTGCACTGAAAATATCCAGGTCAATGTTTCACTTTTCCAGTACAACTTACCCAAGCAGTGCCAAGACATAACCGGAGCTTGTTAAGAACTGCATGATGTGGCCAAACAAAATCCCACCATGATTATTTTTATAGATATTATGATTGTTTGAAAGCCATTGTAAACATATTAAGATATCAAGAGTAGGAATGTTATTTTAGTGCTATTTATATGCTCTTACATAATATTAATGTTAGATATATTAATATATATTTTGACTTTAACTTATTTTAGTTGTGTAATTTATTTATTAACATTTTTATTGTACATTTTTGCTCTCAATAATTAGATTTTTCAATTTTATTTTAATTAAAATTAACTGTATTAATTTATTAATTTTAGCTTTAGGTAATAACTACTCCCATAACTAATAAAAAGGATTGTATTACAATATTTTAATATTTTGTCTAAATAAAGAAATAATATATTAAATAATTAGAATTGAATCTGCATATTTTTGTATAAAATCTTATATATATATTAGGGCCGGGACTTGATTAAAAAAATTTATTGAATTAATTAGAGGCTTTGTAATTAATTAATCGAAATTAATCGCATTTTAATCGCATATAAATATTTGACCTGAGAAC
>JAUCMU010000027.1:8875688-8887222 GCA_032275025.1 Enteromius treurensis | reverse complement strand
CTCCATCGTTCACGCTGGACAGTAGAAATCTGTTTGTGCGACTGAAATGAGCAACGCTGAGAAACAGCCAATCAGAGAAGACCTCCTCATTACTATTCATAACCCTTCCAAATAAGGCAAAAACAGACTGTTTCATTCTAGGGTCAAATTCTAGGATTGTAAATGGACCTGTATAACCGTTTCTGCGCATTTTTTCCCCTTACCTAAGCTACATACCTTGTACAGAGAACAATTTAAAATATTCTCTCAATGCATTCTATGGCAGCTTTTAAAAACAACCACCGATTTACAATCAAACTGTTCTTAAAAAAATTTAAATGTTAAATTGCATTTAAAAAAAAAAATAATAATAATCAATTATTAGATTCTAGAAACGACTGTCATGTCATTGAAACATTCATAACAAATGAGTGATTAATTTTGAACAAAGCTAGTTGACTAGTGGAAACACCACTCAAATTACTCGCAAATTGATTTTTTCCCCCATAGGCAGCAATGTTGTGTTCTTTCGTATCGAATATCTCACCCAAATCTCACGGGAACAACTGAATGCAGTTGGGTGACCTTAGGGAGACAACTGAGCTGATCAGAGGTGATGGTTCTTGTCAGATCGCTATCGTACACAACAGACTGCAACTATCGCCATGTATCAGCTCGAACATCTGAAATGCTAAAAAACTGGTGTTTAGATAAATAGGGTTAGTTAATATTTACAACCATTGTAGGTGTTAGAGCAATCAACTGTAAAATTACTCCTACAGCAAATATTTGCATAGAAAACAACTGCCTGGAGTGCTTCAAAAGGAGTGAACGCTCCGTGTGAGAGGAGCATTTAGGCTCGTTTGTACATTACTTGAATACTTCGTTTTCCCACAGTGACCGATTAATTTGGCTTTAGATACACTCGGTCTCCTTTACGTGATGTCTTTGCTGTAAGCAGGCCGTTGTGGCCTTTTATAATATGCTTTGAATGCGAGTCTCCCTGCCGTTTCTGTACAGTATCTGGATAGCTGTGGAAATGGCTTTGAAGCGAGGTTTCCTTGGAAACAGAGGCGAACCGCAAGGCTCCAGCTCATCAGAGAAAAAAACAGCTATGTTGCAGAGTCATGGTGCGGGTCTGTAGAAGAGACCTCATGAACTCAGGGTTACAGCTGAGCTCTGGTAAGGTCTGATGACTTTTGCAGACGCTCTGCCATTAACATGCACGGCTTTGTCAACCGCTAAACATCAGAAACAAGTTGAAAGGCAGTGTAACCCATTCTCAATATCAGTGTAATGCCCTTGTTTTGTGGTAATTTAACTTGGATCTAATTTCTTGTGGCAGTAATGCACCATTTTTACAATTAAGTAATGAGGCTTTACTAGATGGTTATATTGATCTGAGCACTCCAGACTAATGAAGGTAGCACTATCACATGTCCATTGTCTTACAGTTTGGTGAAAAATAAGCAGATTAGCGTAATTCGATGCTTGCTAGGTATAAGGACCACTCAAACTGTGTTTACTGGAGTCTGTGAATTTTGGTCCGGTTGACATTTTTTACCAGGTCACAGTCATCTTTAACTTTGCGGTCATGCCTAGAGTAAATAAGAAATGAATAAAAACAGCTGTGACTCTTAATGGCTTCAATGCAAGGACAAAAAAACTTGCTGATTTTATTTACTACAGTATATTGTCTTAGCTGTAAAGGCTTTTTAAATGCTTTGTTGGTGGCCTTTGCTTATCTCGCTTCCATCTGGTTCTTCAAGCAGATTCAACATGATACACCTAAACTATGTAGGACAGCAGTAACATGAGGACAGATGTATACAGCTGCCTGAGTTTCAGTGACGTTATCTTATTAAGTCATCTGTGAGTTTCAGTGCTTTTTCCGACAACTCATTGACTCTACCTGGCCCATATTGTTGCACTTCACAAAAGTAGCTGTAAGTTGCGCGATGCGGAGAGCTAGTGACAGTCTTGCTTTGCCACCCTTTAATTGTCTGTCATCGGTCTCCTGCAAATTAGTACCTTTTGAATCCTGTCCAAAGCCACAATCGATGCCTATTAAGTGGCTTTGCAGCTTCGTTATGATTCATGTTGGGAAATTGATATTAAGATCAATAAGTTGGTCTCAACAGTGCTGCTAGTGGCATTATGTGGAAATGGACTGTATTGGTGGCCAGAATTATTTGGAAGTTTGTTAACCAAAAAGGGAGGTCATGAAAAGTTCGATTAAAAATGGTGTAACACACCAGAATTTTGAGGGAAAATGTTTATTTCTGGCCAACGCATGTCGTCAGCACCTTATTTAACACTGTTTAATGTCATCTTTGGCAAACATCCTTTTTTTTTTACTGTACATTATAATTTTGTAATGAATTAATTCAGTTTTTATCACATAAATCTATAATTATTATAATTTATATGCCTATCAACTACAATTTTAGTATATTTTAAAACCACACAGAGAAAATGTTACAGCCCTCCAGGTTTGAAGGTATTAGTATTATTTATATACTAGCATATTGTTTATTTAAATAGCTTTTGAATTACTTTAGTATATTTAATATTGAATTAGTTGTTATTTTAAATTTTATATATATATATAAGTATTATTATATTGACAGCACTTAAAATTACTAAAATTATATTTATATATATATATATATAAATATAATTTTAGTAATTTTAAGTGCTGTCAAACTTTTAATTGTGATTAATAGCATCCAAATAAAACCTTTTAATTTATTTGAAAATAAACTTTTTTAAGTTAAGTCATTTTAGTATTTAAAAAGTATTTATTTCTCCCATACTGCACTGTTTTTGCATGGCAATACTGTTTTCCCCATTATTATTATTATTATTATTTATTAATTAATTTATTTTGAGTAATGTACGTTCATTCCCCATTTCATTTGTCTATTCATTTAGTTAAATATGGACACTTTTTTATTAATGGTTTGTATATCTGAAAAACCCTGCCAATGTCACAACCTGCAATAAAGTTTTAAGTTAATTTTAGCTTAGTTTTTTTTTTACTAGTTTTATTTATTAATGATAACAACAATAGATATGATTCCGGTTCATAGCACAAATTGTGAGGGAGTTGCACAATACAGTTCAATGCGTAATTTATTTTACGTTGTTTTATTTTACCCAGAGTTGAATCTAGTAGAGAAGGTGTGAAAGAGTCATGAGTCGGGGGTAAAGCCCTGTACTTCTGATGTGTGTGTTAACACCTTGAGTCAGCAGTGCCGTCCTGCATTAGAGGAGCTGTTGGTGTATGACTGTCCTGCCGCAGTTGAATTCATCTTTGATGAATAGCTTTTGCTATTTCTGTGATATGGAACAGTGAGCACCAGCTCTTCTGCGGTTTCTTCCTCGTTCGGCTGTGGCTACAGCAGGTGATTCTGGATGTGCTGGGAGATCAGGGCCGCTTCCTCTACCCGAGTATGAGACGCAGTCAGCTGCACAGATCTGTCGACATCCCTGTCTGCTCGCCACCTCTCATTGCTGACAGCGGTCTGAGCTACCGTTAGGGATTAACCAGACCACCCTACTGCGTCTGAGCCATTGCACTATAAGCTCTTTATACATGTCTGTATGAGAGGGAAAGGAAAGACGATTTGCCTTGCTATTTCCACCTCTGTTGGTGCTGATCCTCAAATTAGAAATTCAAGAAAGCAGAATGATTTGGTGTTTGTTAATTTCATTCACATGTGTTTCATAATCACATAATCCTGTCTGGATTACAGTCTGCCATTAAAATCACACATTTAAGTAATCCAGCTGCTGTGAGAAAAGGCTATAAACGTTCACAGGCTATAGTTAGCCTACCAGCTCGGACAACTTCTTTTATATTTACAGACACAGCAGTATTCTGAAACATCCCACAAAACCCACCCGTACAACTCAAAAAAGATAAGAGTTGTGAATCAAGGTAAAGGAAGGCGATATATTGGCTCAATGATCATTTATTGGTTTTAGATCATTTTTGAACAAAAAAGGTGCCGAAGATAAAGTTGAAGGGATTTATATCATATAGAAATATAGAAAAACTATAAATAATTGTCTTATATTCCCAAGACTACATTTATTTGATTAAAAGTAAAGCAAAAACAGTAATATTGCAAAATAATATTTTATAATAGCTATGTATTTTAATTTAATTTACATGTATTTCTGTGACACAAAGCTGAATTGTCATCATTAATAATTCCAGTCTTTAGTGTCCCATGATCCTTCAGAAATCATTTGTGCTCAAGAAACATCATTACAAGCGACTTCACTGTCACTCTTGACCAATGTAATGCATCTTTGCTGAGTAAAAGTATTATTTATTTTTGAGAAATAACAAATCTTACCGACCACAAAATTTTGAACAGCCTCATGCTTTGAAACTCATTCTGTGGAACAAAAAAAATTGGCATAATACACTCTGCCAGTCTACTCCAAACATAAAGCTATCAAAAGGCTTCAGAAAGGTTGTAATCCAGCGAGCAAATCATATTTTGCTGCTTTTATGCTTTTTCCCCCCTCCCCCAACTTTCACCCAAAGACATATGTGTCTTGAAACAGTTTTTTTCCCTTCTACATATTTGCCAATTATTACATCATTCGGATGATTAATTCTTGCTCCGTGTATTTATAGAAGTCAAACCTGCCGTTCAGTGAGCAGCCCATGCTGACAGCTACAGGAGGGCTGAATGTAAACATTCCAGTAGAGCCTTCTCCTGCTGAGCTGCACAGTCAGTTTTTCCACTCCCTGGAGCTCCAGATCTGTTAGGATCTGAAGAACTGGACCAGTATGAAGGTCTCATTCCCACACGTCCTCAGTTACCCGCAGGATATGCCAGTTTATTCTCTTTACTTACTGTACAGCTTTTTTTTTTTTAAAGAAGAAGAAGTATAAGTGTGTCCTATTACATCAGCACTGAAACATCACTTCACAGCAGTAGCGAGCCAAACAAATGTCATGTGAGGTCTCGGTTGTCTCAGTTTGCATGTCACTGCTGTTATATCCTACATAGAGAACCAGATACGTCATTGCAGCAAATTCAGACCTGCTTGCCAGACCACCTTTTACAAAGATATGTATTTGGGGGCACGATAAGATTTTGTTTGAGTTGAGTTATACAGATCCTATTTATTCCATAAGATGTGAGTCTTTCTCCTAAGCATTGTTTGTTCTCCAGCCATGGTAATACGACTTACGAACCTCCACCTCTAGTGTAACATTCACAGGATTTAGTCCTGGAAGAGGGATGCGTTAATATGAAATGGGAAATGGAAAACATTTGCGCCTTTCTCATTGCAAATGAATTCCACTCAGGCTGTGAACCGCAAGCTTGGCTAGCCATTTCGACTCAAACGAACTCTCTTTCTCCTACACCCACCGGCTGAACCCCTACCTCTTGACCCACCAGTGATACCAGCTCTCTTTAACCAGCAGCCCGGAGACTCCTCTCTGTAATTGGGTCTGAAGCCTTGCGTAACAGCTATATCCCACGGTTGAGCTGGCTGAGATGGGGAGAGCGAGCTGAATTCACTCTTTTACAAAAGAAACCCAAATACCCTCAGAAAAAGTACTTTTTAAAAAAAAATCAAGTAGTTGTATATTTAATCCTTTGTGCATTTTAAATGATACGCTGATTAATTATGCTCGTTTTCAGGGCATTTACATAAGAAAAAGACAGTGTCACATAAAAAGTAGTCCAACTAACTGAGTAAAGGCAAAGACAAAGACACAACCTAATGGCAATAAGTAGCCATGTAGATTTCTTGTTTTCATTGTTAACTCAGCTCGATGTGAGGATTCATTTGGGTGTATTTCTGAATCAGGCTAGTTGTTATTTGCTTAAAAGAACCGGTTCATAAAAGTAATTTATTCATGAATCAGACTACAGTGCCGTATATTCACCTTAAAGAGCTGGTTCATGGAGTTGTTTAAAGGAAAAGGCCTGACGGCCCCGGCAGTAGTGGATAAAGAGCTCAAGCTTCAGGTTTCTCACAGTCTAGATCTGCCACAGCAGAAAGTGTTTTGAAATAATGGCTCGGTCTATAAGTTTTCTGGCTTCTCATCAGCTCAACACTTCGTTCCCTATGGCACGCAACAAGCTCCTCATTCGCAATTTCCTAAGCTTCGAAAGCCAGGAAAGGAGATGGGCTGGATGAGACTTGATTGGAGATAGTCATTTTCTCTGGAACAGACGTACTGGCTGCTTCTCATACCAGCATTCTCTCTTTTTATTCTCACAGTCTTTCACTCTTTCTTTCAGCCCTGGATAGAGCTGGTGAATTTTGTGAAGTTAGACACCCTGGGAATTGACACACAATATCCTCCTAGCAGCGGTTCACATAAGAGGACTCTGTTTTCCGTTCAGTGCCAGACTTTTCATTTGGCCGTTAATGCTTTCTGGAGGCACATAAAACTGTTTGTATCGATGCTGTTTAGAAGGATGTTTTCAGAGATTAGAATAGCTTCAGGGTGGAGAAATAAAAACAGAAAAGGGAAGAATTTGAGCGTGAACTGTGTAATGAATGAGCAGTGCACTTTGATTTGTGTGGAAAGACTGTCGGTCCTGTGTCTACGCACAGTCTGACAGTCTCTAAAACCGGCCCTTTCTGTTTTTCCAGGTCTTTAAGGGTGAATTTCAGCTACCTGATTTTCTTAAAGAACAAACACAGGTATGGGAGATGTTCTGCCTGTCCTTAAGCTCTTCATAAATTGCTTTTTCTGTAAATAAAACGGGTGGTCATTTAATTCCCATCTGCTTCCACTCACTCTGATTCTTTGCTCCTCACGTAATTTCTGATCATAACGCTGGTTTAATACGGTGTCCTGTGCTCCTCTGATCTCATGTTTTCATTTTTTTGATCTGATCACATTAGCTGTAGATCTGTGGCCTCATTTCAAACGCTCTTTCGTAGTCTTGGCTGTTCTGCTGAGTAGAAGTCCTATACTGACCCCTCTTGGACAGATGATGGGACTGTTTTTGCATGATGGTTTTGTTTTATGGTATAACTTTGAACATCAAAATATGAGTAAATGAAACAATTATGAAAAGGTTTACAACTTAGTACGAAGAAAATATTTTTAAATTAATATTGAAAATGAAGTTGAAAATGACAAATAGCACAAAAAAAAAAAAAATAACTAAAAAAATATATATGTGTATAAAAAGGTGCAAGATCATCATATTTGTTTTACAAAAATTAAAAACCTCTAGTTAATCGGGTGTTGAGAAGTTTAAGAGCGTCAGAGTTGCTGTGCTTAATCTATGACTAGACAATGACTAAACGAACATGAACAACCCACATCAGAGAAATAACTGAAGAAATGCTCACAACAATACAAAACAGGTGAAGAGAGCCTACTGTACTGTGTCCACACACATGTGTAACAGATGTTTCTCTTACCACAGCTTCAGAAGTCCCCAGAAAAGCCAAACCCAAGTTAGGAGGAAAAGACCAGAGCTTTATCTATAAAAGTGAGTAATTATCATCTTTACTGGCAAACTTTGCTCCCTCTTTGGATCGTATAGGTTTTTGAATAATTAACATGATTTACAGTACAAGAGTCATTTTAAGGGAATGGTGCCAGCTGTGCTAGTAAATGATTATTATTATTATTATTAAAGGTTTCCTGAAAATTGCAAAATTTGTTGATCACCCTTATGTTGTCACATTATTTGATGTTTAGCATCATAATTATATTTAAAGTATTATTCCAGAAATAGACTTGTATTAAGTCTAAATGTATTTCACCACATGATTCAAAGACTATTGACTGATTCTTTGATGCATTATTTGACTGTTATCATTATCATCATTATTATTATTATTATCATTAACAACATTCATAACAACAACAATTTTAACTTTCTCTAATGTTATGTTGATAAATTCAAAAACATATTCTGGATATATATTCATGGAAATAAAAAGTTGTTATTATTATTATTATTATTATTTTTTATAAATGATATGAAATAATCAAATAAATGATTCAAATAAATGAATAATAATAATAACAAAATCTCTTGGTTTTCTAAAAATTGTTCATCATCATTTTGTGACTTTATTTAATATTTCTGGCATCATATTTAAAGTATTGTTCCAGAAATATACTCCAGAACCACATTGTTTGATACATTATTTGACATTTATTATCATTTTTTATATTAATATTAATAATAATTATATTTGTTGTTGTTATTATTATTAATAATAATAAGTCATAATAATTTATTCCTGATTTATTTATTTAATATTAAATTATTTATTTATGTATTATTGTTGTTGTTGTTATTATTATTAATTATTTTTATTATGTTACCTGTATTTTAATTATAACTTACTATATAACATATTAAAATATCATGTTGATAATGAGGGAAGATATTCTGGAACTATATAAATGGAAAAGAAAACAACATTTTTATATATATATATATATATAAATATATTTATATATATTTATATATATGTTTAATGCTTTTTAATGTATTTTAGATGTAGTCAGAAATATCAAAGAATGTGAGAATATTCTGTGAATTTGAAGTCAGGAAGACGTCACCGTTTCCTGAGAATGATTAGTATGTAGTGTGTGTTGTGAAAGCATCATAATATTTGCTGACATTCTGTCACGTCAGCAGAGATGAGGTGACGTCGCTTCTGTGCTCCTGCTGTGTTTCAGGGCTGAGTAGAAGCAGATGTCGTGGGACCATGATGGACTTGCGTCACCCCCGCTATGCTGGGACCTCCATGCATGGAAACACACACACAAACACACACACACAGGCCTCTTGACCCAGACCACTCTTTGGAGGACAGTTTTGGCTTTTGATGTAGTACTGTAACAATTGTGGCCTAAGAATGTCATTTCTGTTCTGAATTTTATGATTTATTTTCCACTCTGTACTCTAAGTTTTATTAATTTTCCTGGCTACACAAACCTGTGATTCTGTTATAAGAAAATGCAGTGGTTTTAATTAGCAGCAAGGAAATATTTATGGAGGAGCGTTAGCTTTAGAAGACGCTATTTTAATGTCTTTTTTTAAATTTTCACGCCTTCTTAACGTGCAATTCCATGGGTACTGAATGATGTGCAAGACTTCGATCTTGTTTAGAGATAGACATGCATTTTGTTCTCTGCATTCACAATGGAGTGACCTTATGTACATTGAGAGCTGTAATAATTGACCTGCCAGCGTTGAACAGAAGAGGCTCATTGACATTTTCTCCATTGGCAGAGGAGCGCACATCGGTGATGTTTGTTGTTGTTTTTACGATTGTTATTTTTGTACTTAAGTGTAAATCATAATTATGTACTCTTTTATTTCTTTCAATGAAATAAACCCCGAGCGCTGTTGGCAGCCAATGTGCTGATATTAGTCACATTCTTATGCCCTATTCTAGTGGCTACTTTTGATGCACTACGCCCATTTTATGTGCTAGCTCCGCTTTTATATATTTCATACCTCATAAAAGTTTGGGAATTAAAGACGAAATTTCTTCTACTGCATTGATTCGATCAAGTAAACCTATGTCATTTGTTACCTGTGACAGCATAGCAGAATTTAACATTATTCTAGTCCTCAGTGTCACATGATCTTTCCAATATGTTTGCTTCTCATGTTTGTGGAATTCATTTAGTATTTTTTTCAAGATTTCTTGAATAATTATATTTGAAATAGAAATAATTTGTAACATTAGAAATGTCTTTAAGTTTACCCTCTGCTTAATGCATAAAGATTTGTTTATATATATATATATATGAACTATAATATCTTCCAAGAGATTCAAAATGCACACTATTTAAGTTTTTCTGCATATGAAAATGTTTTAATCTTTTGGAACATCTTTTTTTTCCCCCACAATACATGTACATTCAAGGTAAATGATACATCCGTTACAATACGTATTTCATTCTGATGTTGGCGTCCAAACAAAAAATGTACGTATATATTTGAAACGATTAGAAACCAGTGCACAACGTTGATCAAGGACATAACAGTCAACAAGTAACAAAGGTTTCCCACATTCAAATTGTACAGCTCTCCAGGTCAGCGCAGTCTCTAAAACCAAAGTAAAAAATAGAGTCTGAGAGAGATACAGCGGACAGTAGTGTCCTCATAGAAATCCAGGGCTTTTCTCTTTATTTACAGTGCAATAATACACACATGAAGGAGGATTATACATGTCTCACAGTAGAAATGAAGAGAAATGAATGATTTGTCTTTTACACACCTAATCAACAGTCTTCGAGTTGTGGTTTAACATTGCACATGTGTATGACAAGGATGAAGATGTTTTAGAGGCTTTGGTACATGAGCTCCTGTCGGAAGTAAACCCATAAGGGCTAAAACATCCTTCGCATTCAACGAGGTTTGAGGCAGTGACCGATAGTTACATCATAAGACCACTTCTCCCATAATCTCTGCCAGCTGTTAAAAAAATACAGTTGCTTTTTGTTTTGGGGGACTTATAGGCTGCTTGGAATACCATACTAGCACTACTTCTGAAGCATACAGTATGCATACTAGTGTTTATATGCGTAAAATACCCTGATGACCAAATGTGTAGTATATTTCAGCAAACTGCAAGAAATATTATATCCCACAATGCAAAGTGCTTGCCTTAACAGTCCATTTCCAATGTAAAACCAATGATTTATTTGAAGAGAATGTCAAATTAGCTTTATTTCCAAAATGACGACTGGATGTCACATACTGCATCCTAGATTCTTTTACATAATATTCAAGAAAATATATTTTGCCGTACAGGGTGAAGTATTCGATTAGCTAGTATTTGATTCCAAACAGCCTTCGGCATTAATTATTTGGAAGATGGGGAAGACCATATGAAAGTGAATTGCGCTTTAAAATGTGCAACTATTAAGCAACGTTTCTTTAACAAGACACATTTGATGATAAACAACCATAATACAGGTCAAATTTAGTGACATTTCTCATTTAAAATCCAATTTTTGAACAGTCAGATCAGATTCAAGTAGTCCTTTTTCATAATTTGGGACATGATCAGTGTTTAATATTTGCAAAATGACAAGAGTGAATAATCAGTAATAAAGATTGGATATGGAAATATGATGAACACTGATGTATAATACTGTTTAAAAGATTGTGGTCAGTAAGATTAGTTTTTGCTATTTGTAAAAGGATTGTGTTATGCTTACACATGCTGCAAAGTTTTCAATAAAAATAGCAATATTGTGAAATATTATCATCATTTAAAATGGCTAGTTTCTCTTTGAATATATTTTAAAAGGTAGTTAACTGAGCTGAATTTCCAGCAGCCATGACTCCTGTCTTCAGTGTGACATAATCCTTTAAAACTTCAAAATGAATATCTGTTGAAAAGAGTTGTGCTGTTTAATATTTTTGTCAAAACCATACATGCATACATTTTTTTCTGGATTCTTTAAAAAACTGAAACCCAGATAGCACACGTATATCTGCAAGATGTCTGTTAAAGATCTCTTGATCTGGAAAGCATCTGCTGTCTACAAACGTCTGGCAGACGTCTTTCAG
>JAUCMU010000027.1:8852461-8864045 GCA_032275025.1 Enteromius treurensis | reverse complement strand
ATAAATAAACGCAGCATAAACACATATATTATGTAAAGAAAAACTTTTATTTTGGATGCGATTAATCGTGATTAATCATTTGACAGCACTACATTTAATAAATAAAAAAATAAAATAAGAATAAGTATAAAAATATAAAATTTTCAACAAATAATAAAGTAATTAATAAAGTTTCAACATTCAAATTATGTAAATAAAATCAATCATTTGGCATTTCTGACCTGGTTATTTTGGCTTAAAACTATACACATTTTAGAAAAAAAGTTTTTTTTTAAAAAACATATATACATATTTATTTTATTTATATCAACAATTTATTACATTTAACATAATACATAAAATATTTTTTTAAATCCTATTTTAAATTATGTCAATAAAACCAATAACTATAATATTATTTTTGGTTAGAACTACTAATTTTAGCTAAATTGATTTGTTATCATATGGTACATGCATGTTGTACAATTAATTACCTTTAAGATTGAAAGAAAATAAACTCAAATGATAAATGTTTCAATATTCAAATGAAGGAAATAAAAATCAATGATTATTTTAGGTTGAAACTATGAACAATTTAACAAAATAATTGATTTGTTTCAATTAATATAGTACTACTATACTATATTTGCTACATTTAAATTATTATAATAAGCAACATGGGAGTGGGTGGACGAATTTAAGACAAATTTATGATCCAACACTGGCATACTGTTGTAATGCACATTTTTACACACTTCACAGTATATAAAGTTCTTGTGGTTCTTGTAGTGTTTAGTAACTTTTCATATATCCCTTGTTCCCTTGTGCGATGAAATGCACGTGTGCTCCACACACTCAGGGTCTTGTGCCACTTGACCTAGCAGCAAATATTACCATGGTTACAAGCATAGAGATCAGGTCAACAACTTTAAGAGTGACAAGTGAACCATGACACCCGAGGCGCCTACTGTGTCTCAATCTGCCCTCGCTGACCGACAATCGGCCGCACTGCTGGGTCAATGCTTGTGGGGACCAGGTAACAGTTGGGATGGAAAGAAAGTGGGAGGAGAGGAAGAATGAAAGGAAGGAGGGAGAATGAAGTGAGCCACTGGTGATAAAAACCTTTCATGACATTAGGATCTGTGAGGTTCCGTGAGCAGATCATAGAGATCATAGCGTGAAGTCTATCTTCCTCCTCCTCATCGTCGTCCAGAGAGGGCGCACGACTGCCCGTGGTGTGGTGGTAGTTTATAGTGACTGCTTGGGCAATAAAAGAACACAGTTTAGCATCCGCCTCTGAAGCAAAGTCACGTTCCAGTCACACACACTGCAAAAAAAAAAAAAAGTTTCCCTTGTTTTTTAGCAAAATATATAAACATGCTTAAAAACGAGCACAACTGCATACCATATTCAAGGATATTGCATACCGCGTCCGAAACATTCCTATGCGTTTTTTCATGTTTTTTTCCGGATTTGTCATCTTTTACGATCCAAATGCTTGCCACGGATGCGAAAAAGCAGAAAATCAGACCTGATTCAATATTTTTTTATTAAGGACAAAAGTTTCGTTATTTTAATTGTTTCTACTTGTTCTAAATTGAATTGATTTTAAATTTAAATTGAAAAGTTTATTTCATTTTTTTTACATTTATGATAAAAAAAAGCATGGATCCTAAATTTACAATTAAAATCTTAAAATTAATTTTAAATTAATAATAAAAAAGTGTTTTAAAAAAGATTGAATTATTATTTATTGAATTAAAAGGTAAATCGAGATAACAAGGCTTGAAATCTTAAGCAATTGTGCTTCTCAAGGAAATGAATCTTGTTTTAAGGATGTTTTTGATATTTTAACTGAAGAACGAGACAGTGCATACATACACAGATATAAAAAGGAACACTGTCATCCCAGTCAGAAGAGTTGAAAAACTAAAGGCTGCGTCAAATACTCACAACCTTCCCAGCAGCCTCCACAACGGCTGTTATGTTCCACAGAAGAGTGAGAACAAAACACAGACAACAATGATATGCGGGGATGGTGTCTGATGCAGCCCTGTTCAGCGTTCACACATCAGGGAAATCAGGTCTGGCTGAACAGTGGCTGTGAGTAATGGATATGGGAGCACCAATAGGGTTTTCAGATGTAGATTGGCCCCAAAAAAGTACTTTTGGATGCTTAATTCACACTTAATTATTATGCAAGATTCATGCATTTTAATGACTGGCTTTGAAGTTTTAGGGTCATTGTGGATAGATGGATGGATAGACAGATACTGTATGTGTGAAGAGGACAGGCACATTTCTGCTGAGACTCACTTGAGTCGTGACGGTGCCCCGGATAGACGATGCGAAAAACGTAGTCTGCAGCGATCTGCTCCTCTCCATCTCCGTCCTGATCTACTAAACGGGCCGTGCTGTTCCTCTTACGGAGCTTAGGGAAGACTTTACCCTGTTAAGCAAACACACAGAGTAATAATCAAACTAAACTTTGCTTCTTAGTTCAAACAAGGAACATTTTTTAGCATTAATTTGCAATGTGTCAACAAGCAAAAATTAGAATCTGTTGTTTCTCCATCAGAACAGATTTAGCATTACATGACCTGCTCACCAATGGATCCTCGGCAGTAATCAAAAAACTAATATACATCTTGCATGGCTTTGAGGGCGAGTAATTTCAATTTTCATTCTATTCTTCATGGATTTGGATGTTTGAAATGTTACTGACTAATTTTAACATTCTATAACATGACTGTAATATGTTCTGCAGCAAAACACTCACCTTGCCCTTCTGGGACCAGAGGGGGGGTTCAAGCTGACCCCGGGGCAGTAAACCCGTCTCCAAACAAGACAGGAAGGACAGCAGGTGGCCCCCAGGAGGGAAGTGCAGAGGAGGCCGCTGGATCCCATCCTGACTTACTAACACCAGAGTACCCCCACAGTCCGCTGAGAGAAATTCACAAAAATATTTTAATCAGCGATATAATGTGAATTAAATCAATAATTGATAATGAATGAGATAAGTCCTGATTTGCCTTGTAAAAATCACTACAGTATATAAATAATGATGACTCGACTGAAATATGTGCTACATTAACTATCTGGCAAAGTAAACAGTAAAGATGAATAATAAAATAAGACTCACGGCGCTGGTGACAATGTATGCAGACGATCTGTCTCAAAGGCACAGTCAAAGCGTAGTCCCAGTAAATACTATAGGGTGATGTAAAGAATTTAAAAAAAGAGTTCAAACAGATCAGCAATGTAGTTTTTTTTTTTTTTTTAACAAAATAATCAATGTTGCTTTGCTAAATAACCTCACATTAAGATGTCTATTTGTTTCTTACAAGCGTATCAATCGTAAAAATAGTAAAAATGTAAAAAAAAGGCAACTTGATGTTCAGTAACGATACTTTGTTGAGCCAATGTAAATGTGCTTGTTCATTTGATAGTGATTGTCTTATTTTGCTAAAAGAAAAAATTCTTGTCACAACAATCTGTTAATTAGGATTTTTTTTTCTGTTTTCTGGAAGAAAAAAATAATCCTGTATCAGTAAATTCATAATTTATTCATGCTGCAATGCATGCAGGGATCTCACAAAGCCTCAACAATACAAAATTCTTTGTTCTGACAACTATGTTTAGCTACAGTAGTTGGGACATTTAGGGAGATTGTTTTGGTCTATCAAGGATTTTTATGTCCAGTAGTTTCAAGAAAATGCATTTTGTTTAGTATTTTGAGACACAAAAGGTTTCGTAAACTGGAAAATAAGCAGTTGCCGTTTTAAGAGCGTACAAGCCAGCAATCAGCACATGATGACACATATCTTATGCTTTTCCTGTAAAAGTAATTGCTCTGTCCAACCTAGTAATCTCGGACCAATCAATTCAGTTCCTGCATGTTAAGTACAGTTGCAGCAAAATGAACTGCACTGATTGACCATCTCAAATCATTCCAAGCTATTCCGACCCATTTCACCTGATGACCTAATTGATTCCACCCTGTGTGTGTGTGTGTACAGTGTATATTACCTCTTCTCCAAGTCACAGTCTCCCAGAGTGCCATTGATTAGCTGATTGGGCGTCCACTTCAGTGTGAGTGTTTCGGCTGTCTGATGAAGGGACAGGTAACCCCGCAGCACCTCCATGTCCTTCTTCTGCAAGGAACAAAGTTTGTTCAATGAAACACAGCGGCTTCCCCGACTCCTCTAAAAATAACTAGCATAATCAGCAACACCTTTCTTTGCTAATACAAAACAAGAGCAGAAAAAAGGAGAAACTAGAGAAAAATGAATGTTAAAAACAACAGTGTGACATAAATAAAACGTCCCTGACGATTTACTGTGAAGATGAGAGCTCAGGTTTCACACAGAAATCCAATTAAACCTGAATCACTCCAAACCTTTTGGCAAGGGTCGTTTACACCATTGATTTCTACAAGTCCTTGCCAGACCCAGCACTTTCTGTGCCCAGTTACATCAGTCACCGTTGCAAATCTCACAAACACTTCCATGCACACATTCATTCTGTGCCTGACTCATTTGATGACAAATCTAATGTGGTGTTATGGCTAATCCAGTCTGCCTTTTCCAGTTCACAAGAGTAGCCAACTAGCAGCCGGGAAGTCAGCATGGGTCGGAGAGCTAAAAAAGCCAGGGAAACCCATCTGACCATTCATTACACAAGGGAAGACAACCACTTAAACAGATCTACCTATCTACTGGATCGATTCCCATAACCAGCAGCCCTTGAGATACGTTAAATTGATTAGAAGAGATTCATTGATGTAAAATGGGTCAACAAAACAACTGTACAGTAGATGCAAATCAAACTAGTGTTCCTGTAAGTGCATTTACGTGTGTGTGTGTGTGTGCTGTCTTACCGGTTGAACGAGTACATTGTTTTTTCCATAGAGTAAGTGAATGCGTGAGTTTTGGTGCAGGGATTCGACGTACTCTCTCGCAGAGGCTGCAAACTTGTCCTCAGACATGCTTCCAGAGGACTGACGCTTTCGGATCTGAGGAAGAACCATCAATATGAGATTTTAAACTGGATTATTTACTAGAACAAAACTACTGCACAAGCACAAGATATTCTCACCCCAAGTGCTGGCCTGCGGCCCGGCGACACTTCTTGTCCCCTGTGGGCCCCGTGAATGCGATGCCTCTGGACCAGCTCATTTGCTGACGGGTCCGTCCAGAAGTGATCCGATGTCTTGAGCTTAGTGTACTCTAGCGCGCAAGGCCCGACTACAGATGAAAAATATAGATTTTTACACAAAACTAATTGTAATGTGAGAACATATGGTGATAAGGAAATGCAAAAGTGAATTAGAATAAAATAATAAACGCTAACACCATTTCAATTTTTTAATCGAACAATGTTACATTAGCTGCATTTGGAGCAAAAAGAGGGTGTGTTTTGTGCATCAGATAGACTCTCACCCAGCAGTGCCGCCAGTATCGGGCCAAACACAGAGTCGTGCATGAGGGCCTCCTTTTCATAATACTTACTACAGACACACACAAACAGCAAACACACACAATGTGTGTGTCAATAACCAGAGACCTCTTTCAAAGGCTGAACAAATAAAACATTGTTTCACGAGCTCCATATGACAGCCCAAACAATCACCATGGACAAATGATAAATTTCCAGCCTTAATCTTGGCAAATAACACTTTGCATAAGAGAGACGAGCAATGCATGTTATGCAGCCGCTATTACTTTATTTTTAAACGTTCCATGATATGCTAATAACTAATTTTACATTTTAATGTTATAAAAATTATTTAGTTTGCCTTAAAGTTCAATTATTCTTTTAATCCTAAAAACCATCATACAAATCATACAAAGTTGCACTAACTGAAATAAAGTACTGATGCTAATTACCTTGCATTGTCCACAATATACTGCACTATTTTGTCCAGGACTTTATCAAAGAGGGCTGTGCGGACCCATATGTGCTTGATGGCCTGGGCAGAGAGTGGCTGAGGAGCTCGGCTGGCAGAAGAGCCCTGTCTCCGGAGGGGCTCCTGTCCTGTGCTCTGGGTTCTCCTGAGAAAGACCATCAATATTATGTTAAAGAACAAACACAAAACCTAAGCAAATAGAGTCATTACAAACCAAGTTGTCTTATGCGATCAAGTGGCACAATAGTAATTATCTTAAAGACTAACAAAAAAATAAACTATTCCCCCAAAAAGTTACAAAGTGTGTTTCCTTCAATCATATTGTGCTTCTATTTGTCCTAATATGACCTGCTTAAATCCAATGCTTCAACTGTCTGGTTTTATGAAAGAAGCAAGAGACACAAAAAGGATTACGACTGTGCCTGTCAGTGGGTGTGAGTCCATATACTTCTCCATACAGCATCTCAACAGGATGACCTGGCTTCTCATCTGTAGCAGTGCAGGAGGGCCATATGAAGTCACAAAACCCACTCGAACCCACCAGGCCCTTCAGCTAACCAGGACAACACACTCATATTAACACAATGACAGGGACAGAGCATGTGTCATCCCAAAAGACTCACCTCAGAGCATACGCTGAAAAAAATGTTTCGGCCTCGATTTACAAGTTTCCATGCATTTAGATCACATAACTTTAACATAAACAAATCAAATAAACTTAATGTTATTCAAATGCATCGGTCATACTGTATGTGAATGAAACGGGTAAGTTGTACTGTAGTTCACGGGCCTGTTCCATAAAACAAGTTCACCAAACAAGCCAGGTTTATTTCAGTTAGTCTGACTTACTGTCATTTGATTTGGTTTAAAATAAGTCAGACTAATTAAAACAAGCCAGGCTTATTTGGTAAACTTGTTTTATGGAACAGGCCCCTGGTGTTTCACTTTCCTTCAGTGATTCGTCATTAACACACAATCATCACAGAATTGTCTCATTAACTCCAACACTGCTTTAATGCTACTTGAACACTCTGCAGTGTAGAAACACATGAACACTGAGCAGTGTAGGGACTCATTTAAGACTGAAACATTTTTTTGAGAGTAACATAAGAGCCAGAACATCTAAGATTAGAGTTGTATCATCTGTCATAGGAGCCACTCACTTAAACAGTCAACAACAACAGTTACTCCTTAGCAGTAGTTTGGACAAAATCCCCATAAATTACCCTCCTGCCCACATTAGTTTCTGTTGTTATGTCCGACAAGCCATGGCACTCTCATTCACACTACACGCCATGTTCTCACGCACTGGAAAATACTTCTCGAAGCAAAGAGGACACTGAGAAGGTGCTGATAGACAAGAGGAAGTAGGTTACAAAGTCTCTGCTTCCAAATTTTGTCATTTATTTTGAAGAATTCAAATAATAAATACCCCTTTAAATGTGTTGTGACAGATCGCTGTAGAGCCTCGGTTTTTAGTGGCACATGAACTGATCATCTTTTCCTCTTTACTAGTTACTAGATGTATATATAAACATGAGTGAACATCAGAGGGTATATTGTTTCAAAATGTCAATACACAAATCTTCATGTTCGAATCCACCAACCATAATCTACTCTCCGCTCTGGGTCGTTTGTTCCAGCGTTAAGATTGGTCAGATTGCCCGTCAATCAAATTCTCCGACAGGATCAGTTACACTAATAATCAAAAGTTTAGAGTCAGCAAGTGAGATGAATACTTTTTTTTTCAGCAAGGATGCATTAAATTGACCAAAAGGTGACAGTGAACTTCACATAGACACATTTCTGTACATTTTCTATATTTTGAACACTCTATTGATCAACGATTCGTAAGAGGAATGTATTTTGATTTCCACAACTTCTGAGAAATCATGTGACTCTGAAGACTGGAAAAAATGCAGCTTTGCCATCACAGGAATAAAAAAAAATATTTCAATAGAAAACCGTTCTTTTCAAATGTAATAATTTTACAAAATGTTAGTGTTTTGTTTTTTTTTAGATTTATTTTTTAGCGTTTTTTGCCTTTGTTCGATAGGACAGATCAGTGTTGACAGGAAGTAAAGCGGTAGAGAGATTGGATTGGAAAAGGTCTGCAAGCCGGGACTCAAACTCACGATGCCAGATCGCCTCGTGGGCAAAATGTTCCTGTTTTTGGTGTATTTGAGAGCAAACAAATGCAACCTTGGTGAACATAAGAGACCTTTTCTTCCAAAAACATGACAAAAATTACTAACCCCAAACTTCTGAACAGTACTGTATGTTTTGGCATTACAGAAAGCACGGTTAGTTTTTCCTAGAGAGCCAGACACCAGGAATGACAGAGAGCTGTCGCTGTGCTCTGAGAAATGAAGAAATCACAGAAGATCGAAGTAAAAAAAAAAAAAAAAATCTTGCTTTAGGGCACTGTCACAAGTGCAGAAAGTCAAGAATGAATAAAGCTGTTTGGGGATAAAAAAAAACAATAGTGGCACCAGTAAGTAAAAAAGAAATGTCTTAAAGGGACAGTTCACCCCAAAATGAAAGTTTTGTTATCATTTACTGTGGAACTGTATCTCTATTTAGTTTTGTATGTTTAAAAAAAAGTGATAAGGGTGAGTAAAAAATTATTTTGGGGTGAACAATCCCATCTTTAAGCTGAAAATAAACATGGAATATTCCTTTAAGCCAGTCTGTGTGACTAAGCTCGTCTGAGGTCCGTCTGTGTCTGCAGAGCTGGGAGGACTGCTGTAATGTTGAGCGCACCGATGAGAGAGTCCATCATGGGAGTAAGCCAATAACACCCCTCAGCCATCAATCTCCCTCCAGCCCGGACATCACACTACACCACAGCTGCAGGCACACCAGAGATGGATGAGTCTGCTGTCTGTACCACAGCGCCCTCATCTTCTCTGATTTACATAAGCATTGATCGCATAACTGCCTGCCACTTACACTGTGTGTGTGTGAGTGCTGGCCACAGCGGTGGACATTCAGTGTAAACAAGCAAATAAATCCCAGCACCTGAGATGAGTATGCAGACGCTATGGAGATGAAACTCTTCGTTTCTGCTCCAAGAGCAATAATGTAGGGCATCCAGTGCAGCGTTAGAGGGCCTGCTAATAAAAACTCAGGGAGAAAGAGTTCATTATGAATCCACAAATAGCACATATTTTTGTAAAATGACACTAAATGTCGTTTATGGCACTTAAACAACATTTCCACCGTTGTTACTTTCCACTGCTTCCTTTCTATACCAATGCAAATTAATTGCCATCTTTCAATCTTTTAAAAGATGACTAAAAGTTCAGGAGTCTGCACTTATAAAGCAAGAAAACAAATTCTTTCTTGATTTAAACTTCAAATAATCAATAATACATAAACTAAAACTGTCTTTTTGCTTGATAATATAAATGACTAGCTCATTTATATTAATCACGATTAATCACATCCAAAACAAAGCTTTTTCCTTACATAACATATGTTTTTTTCTGTGTATGTTTATTATAAAAACACATGCATGTATAATTTAAGGGAAAAAAATGTATACATTACATATATTACATAACATAAAATATGAGAATATGACTATATAAACTGCATGTAAATATTGCCAAACTATATACTGTATGTGTTCGTATTTATGTATACGTAATAAATATACACAATACACATACATATATTATGTAAACAACTTTGTATTCGATTAATCGTAATTTATCATTTAACAGCACTATTAAGTTATGTTAATCGTAATAATATTTCTCCTTTTAATTGTTTTCACTGCATTTGTGGTCAAAAAAAGGTAGCCTTGGTGAGTACAAGAGACTCTTAATTATTAAAAAATCTTATTGTATATAAAAAAAACAATTATAAGTGTGAAGCTGAATACAAATGCAATACATGAAATGAAAATATACAAATACAAATGTGTTTTGGGTGCAACATGACTCTTGCATAAAAAAGTAATGACATGCAGTTGCTTTGTTAGACTGAATTGCTGCGGTAGAGGTATTCAATAACCAGCAAGCATCTTGTTGCTCGTGACACCATGGTGTTGCTGTGGCAACCTGAGTAACCGAGTGAGTGCGTTGGGGGAGGGGTGCTTAAAATGGACAGGCAGCGAACACCACAAAACATGTGACCTGCAGCACTCCACATTAATGCTTTAAATAAGTGTGTGTGTGTGTGTGTGTGTGAGCAGCTACTGTACAGACGCACCAAAGTGGCTTCAACTAATCTCTGACCACAATAGAGATGTTGAGTCACCTGGAGATTGTGGCTATTAGGCTCAAGCGGTCCACTCTCGAGTGGCACATTGGCCATGTGGCTCTGCTAATGGAGAGTTAATGGGAAAATAAGAAGCTGACCGAAGCCCCGGAGCATCCGCCCAAACCATTCCTCATTTAGAGTGCTGCAGAGCCAGTCTTCTGTTTAAAGCCCAACAAAGCAGCAAATCATCCCTCTCCACACACCAGATGTGATCTGCTTCCTGCTTTCATCATTGTCTGAAGAGCTTATCAGTCACAAAGCATAGCTTACATCACTAATACGATCAGTTCCAGTGTATGGCCAACTTTGACTTTTAGCATCTCTACCTACAGTTCCTATTTATAAGTAGTGGAACAAGTGATTGCTAAATGTAAAGTATGTCCACTTTTAGCAGATTGAAATGCAGAAACAAAACATCGCTGTTTGTTGGAGTGGTCTGATATATTGACTTTTAGCTAAACCATTGTCATGAGTTTGGGATGGCAGCTTTCCAGTTCTGTTTGTGCTATTAAGTGTTATGCACAACTAGAATTACACTATTCGTTTTTGAAAATTCAAATTCTAATAAAACATTGGAGTGATATTTATATAGGTGATGAACGATAAATACATCCACCTGACTTGACAAATTTCGTCCACTGGTGTAAACACTAATATAGCTATGATTCTAGTTATCTTCGTAGTTTTATTGTAGTTCTTGGTGTGCAAACAGACCTTTAGTAGTTCAAAAATACTACTTTTAAATTCAACATAAAATGCCCTTTGCAATGTGTTTTATTTTGTATACATGTTTCAAATAAGTATCAGAATCCACCCAACTGTGAAGAGCTTGAATGTCCCTGGGTCAACAAAGATGTCCCTGGAACAACATTGTGATTAACCAATCAGATCTGAAGAAACAGTTTACAGTTTTTGTGAAGTTCAGGCTTACAATCAGTGTTTGGTGCTTGCACATCAGTGCCAGTAATCTACCATTAAATCTGACTTTAGGCATTACTCATGGGAAATCTGTAGAGATATGGTCAAGACTATATTTTTGCTTTAAAATATGTTGATCTAAGGACACAATGAACTTGGCAAAATCAGGATGTGCTAAACAGAACTTTATTGTCCACAAATGTGAATGCAAATATAGTTATCATCATAGATATTGATAGTTACAGACCTACAGTCAGGTCCATAAATATTAGGACATCGAAACAATTCTAACATTTTTGGCTCTATTCACCAACACAATGGATTTGAAATGAAACGAACAAGATGTGATTTAACTGCAGACTGTCAGCTTTAATTTAAGGGTATTTAGATCCAAATCAGGTGAACGGTGTAGGAATTACAACAGTTTGCATACGTGCCTCCCACTTGTTAAGGGACCAAAAGTAATGGGACATTTGGCTTCTCAGCTGTTCCATGGCCAGGTCTGTGTTA
>JAUCMU010000027.1:8828801-8842058 GCA_032275025.1 Enteromius treurensis | reverse complement strand
TCACTTTTATACATAAATAATACCCTGATTTGTGGTTTTATATAGTTATCAACAAAACATCAAATTAAAGAAGTGTTAAGGTTTTATCCGATTAATCGAAAAAATAGTCACCCAACTAATCGATTATCAAAATAATGGTTAGTTGCAGCCCTAATACAGTGTGCTCTTACAGATCTTTAGAGTGAATGAGATATGTATAATTATAATATCTAGTATCGATCAATTAATTGTCCAGTATTTATGACATGCATGTTTATATGGGCCAGCTGTTTTGGATACAGCTGCTATTAGTCTATTAATCATGTGAGGTCTACGTTCACAACTCGTTCAGAAAATGAGAAACCTGCAGTTGTGCAAAAAAACCAAAAATCTCTCTGACTTTTCAAACAGAATTTAACTTTTGATTCTGAGTTAATAAAGGAGCAACCGATCTGTAATAGTTACTACCTGTTATACATTGGACTTGGCCATATCTGAGCGAACAGCTGTGCACTTAAAATGCTCGCAGTCTAATTTGAATCCGGGTCTCAAATAAGACTCATTCGCAAGATGCTTCATCGTGAGCATCAGCTGAGGGACGCTGGGAAAACAGACATGACTCACAACTCTATTCATTCACTCATTAACGTCTAATTAGCTCACAGTGGCACAGGTGTTCGAGAGAAAATCTGCAAACTTCCGTCTCAGCTCCTTATGACGTTTAGGGATTTAAAACTGCAGCATAAAGTAAGTTGGACTGGGTGAGGGGAAAAGACTGGTATTTAGGAAACAACAACACAATGCTTTACTTCCTTGACTAGCATTCCAGTATTGTTTGCATTCCTTGAGTCAGGAAGTATCAGCTGTCACATGCTGTGAACTTACTATAACCATTGATTCCTTTCAAGTCTCTGAGTCTGATTTGAAGGAACAGGTCACCCAAAAACATAATTTCACAGGCAATCCAAAATGTACTGTATATTATGTATAAAGCAATGAGGTGAAGTTAAAACATCTTAATGTTGGATTTGTTGCTTATAAACACATTGCTCCACTTCGAAAGACATTCATTGATGGACTGGAGTGGTGTAGTTGATTGTGATGTTAGTCAGCTGTTTGGATTCTGACAACACCCATTTACTGCAGATGCAACATGTTCTCTTCCCCAACTCGTCACATAATAACACTTGATCAGGACCCCTCGGGGTCACTTTTAGCTGCACAGGGACTACCTTTAGCGCAATTTTTCGACATGCAGGTCCTCTGTTGCTTTAAATAAGAAACCCTTGCCCTCATAGGCTTATGCGAAAGACATTGTGAATGTTATTGTCATGATTAAATTATATTTGACTAATAATATTGCCATTTTATAACATGTAACCCTGCCGCTAAATCTACCATTTGACAATAAAACACAAAATATAACAGTCAGATACAACTACCGTCATCATTTATTAAAAAAGCATTAATATTCCAAGTCATCCGAAGCAAAATGAATGATTTGTTAAAGGAAAGCTGTTCCTGTGCGCTGCAGTTTGTGTGCAAATTCAAAAAATGGCATTAGAAGAAACTTTACGTCTGCTTTGGTTGTGAAATGCTGTTGGCTCTTATATGTCTCGTGACTGTTTGTGTCATGCCACGGGATGAGACTATGTTTTTGAATAAGATGTGAGAGCGTTAATGAAATTTATAGTGATTAAAACCTTATGTGAAGACGAGAGTAAAACATAAAGACATTTGTACGGCTTCACTTGGAATGCAACACGACTTGTTTGTAATGCTTTTATACTGCTTGTTTATGGTCAGCTTTTACAATAAATACTTGTGACCGCACTTTAGGTTTAGGTGCTCCTATTTAAGCATACATTTCTATACAATTATTTCTATTTTGTATAAATGCAAGGAAATCAATAAATTTACACAAACTAATGGAAGCAACGGAGGACCTGCACGTCAAAACAAAAAGTGATGCCAAGTGGTCCTGCCCAATCTTAAATATGTGAGTTGGGAGTAAGAACTTGTTGGCAAAGGACCCATTGGTGAGCAAATTATTTAATGCTACATTTCTCTAAATATGAATGCACAAACTCATTAACATATTGGATGGCCGTGGAAGGTTCTTCAGAAAATATTTCTTTCATGTCTCAAAATATGTTCTTTTGGAAAAAGACACAGAATTGAGACAACATGAATTTTCATTTTTAGGTGGACTATCCCTTTAAGGGTAATGAAAACAAGCAATAATCAGACATGGATTGATCAAATGAATGCTGTTTTTAAGGGTTTAATGCATCACTAATGTACTGTAGTTAACGCATTAACTTTTAATCAATATAAAACAGCAACAACGTAGACGTTGCAATGATTTTAGCAAACCGATTTTGCTTATGCATACGACAGCAGAAAATCAGCACCTAAGGGGATTTGACGAATTTTCTCTGTATTATTCATGAATGGCATCAAATTCCAGTATAGAAGTAACCTAGTCCCTATCAATTTCAATAATTTTTTTATTCATATTAACCACGTAAATAGCAATTTGTGCTCTCACCCTCTTCTGCTGACCCGTGACCCTGCCCACACTCGTCTCTGCTGTGAAACAGCCTGAAGGATTTACACGGCCTGTGTTTTTCCTTCTATTGATCAGCCAGTGGGCTACAGAGCCTGGAGCCAGCTGACCCCAACACAACCCACTGCTGGTTAACTCTGAATATGCATGGAGCATGAAAACTTTGAGAACAAGCTGGCCAAAAATCTTTTGAGAGGCAAAATAGGCACACATTTAGCCATATGATGCCTTCAAGTTTTTAAGTTTACATGGTTATATTTGTAAAATGTAGACACATTATCACCAGCACTATGCAGAAACTACCCTTGGGAAACCAGCTGGATAGATTTATTTAATGCTGGAAGTGAGTAAATAAATGAATCACGGAAATTATTTTGTCATGTAGGAGTTGCTATATTAGTTTTTGTAATTTTTTTATATAGAGATGAAAATATGAGTTATATTTCCTGAATATGAATATATGAATATCAATAATCTCAAAAGTGGTTGTATTAACTGAAACAGTGTATATTTATTATGTATGTGTATATATATATATATATAAATATATAAAGACACACTCATACCGTATATATTATATAATTTGTATATTTGTATAATTGATATTATATATAAATATATTTAATATATAAACATAAAGAAAATCGTAATTACATAAATGCATATGTGTTTAATATAAACAAAATAAATATACACAGTACACACATATATTATGCATACACATACACAGTATACACACACACATATATATATATATATATGCACACAAAAACCTTTACTTTGGATGCTATTAATAGCAATTAATTGTTGTCCAGCAATATAACTATTATATCTATCAGTGTTGGGGAAAGTTACTTTTAAAAGTAATGCATTTACAATATTGCGTTACTCCATAAAAAAAGTTACTAATTAGGTTGCTTAGTCACTTTATATAGAAAGTAATGCATTACATTACTTTCGCTTTACTTTTTAAATAGGGGCAGAGCTTGAGTGTTTGTCTTTAATATAAGAAGTTCGAGCAAATGTAAAAGCACACCAAAAAGTGTCACGAATAAACCTCAGGCTGAAGAAAAAGTAAATTCACATCTGTGAAATAGAATACAGAAGAAAGTTCAATACTCTACAGCAATAAAAAAAAACAACCAATGAAGCGCACTCATTTTTGCTTGTTAGTAACTGGATCATCAAAGGTCAGCAGCAAAGACATTGGTTAATAAAATGAGATTAGATACATTTGTGTAATTTAATTATTGCAAGTTTGCGTTATATTCTGAGTTGTCAGTCAATAAATAAGAAATCAAAGTAACTGACACTATTTTTTTGAGAAAGTAACTTAGTTATATTACTCTAAAATAAAAAAAGTAATGCGTTACTTTACTAGTTACTTGGAAAAAGTAATATTATTACGTAACTCGTGTTGCTTGTAATGTGTCCCCCCCAACACTGATAACTATATTAAATAAAATAATAAATGCTGTACAAAGGTGTTAATTTCTTAATTAATGACATCTTGCATCAGGTCATTTAAAAGATCTGTCATTGTGAATGACAATTAAATGCATTTATTAATCCAATTTATAAATCTGTTGTTTATTGCTAATTCATGTATGTTCATAATACATTGAATAATATTTATTTACACTTAAAATAATTGTTAAAACTGAACTCTACCATTAATAAGTTTGTCCTTTAAGCTTTTTATTTGGCAAATTTTAGACAAAAAAGTAGCAGTTTCCACGGAAATATTAAATATTTCAACACTAATAGACATTTTAAAATATATTATAAACATTAGAACATATATTTTATATTAAATATTATATTGTAAAATAATATTTCACAATATTACTGTTTTATTAAATAAATTAAGACTTAGTGACTTTTTTCAAATAATTCAAAAATGATTAACAAAATAAGATACCAAAAGCATTTTAATGATAAAGTCTAACTTAAAGGGTAAGCGCCCTTGAAAATCATTTTTTAATGTGTAACACTGAATGAGCAAGCTCTATCCTAATTATTAATAAGATGTTTGAAGTCTGATTTTTTTGATTTTACACTAAATACACAGAGAGATCTGTGAGTGCACTCACCCGTGTAATTCTCAAACAGGCATTAGCAGCGGCAGCATCAGGACAGGAGCTATTATGCAGCTCTGCTGTGCCTAATGGCTCCACATCATGAGGGCATGTCCGTACAGTGTGTGCTCGGCATTATGGGAAGGCAGCAGGGTACACGCACATGATCAGACAGCAACACCAATATCAAACACACAAAAAAGAACGCCAGTGGGATCAAAGCAACAGACGGTTGCTTTCTGGGAAACCCGGTTTTAGGCCTTTTGACTCATTTCTGAAGAGAAGCCAGAAAAATGGCCAATTTAGGAAATAAATTCCCGCATAAAATGTCACTGCCATCAGGCTCTCTCTGTTTGCACATCAAAATGTTTAGTTTTTCAAAAGCCATCTTTATGATACACTATATCTATTATTTTGGTTAGCACGGCACAATCCAGCCAAGCGACTACCATTGAAATGAACAGGAACGCTAACAGAAAGTTTCTCCTTCTAGGTAGGTACCCAGCCTTTTTGTTGGTGCTCAAACACACTCTGCCGCCCCCATAACACGCACCACGCTCAACCAACCCACAATGCACAGGCACGGTTCCTTTTGATTTATTCCCTTGAAACTTGATTTAGCTGGGAAGTGCACTGTCATATGCTGGTGTGACGTGGGTGAGTGCGTGCTCCAGGATGAAAGTGAGGGGGTGGATGACTGCGTGGGGAATCCGTGCCCGGCGACTGACAGGAAAACAGGGGAACTGCACAGTTTTTTTTTGTTGTGTTGACGACAGACTGGCAGCGCTCCCAGACCAGCCCTCCCCAGCCACCCACACACACACACACACCAGTGCTGAGCAGCATTTATACTGAAACCATCACCCCGCTTACGGTCACGACTCAGGCGTTCTTACCCTCAGACACCCAAAAACACTCCAAAGCATTATGCAAAACGCCCGCGATGCGTGAGAGAGTGTGATAGCTGGAGTGAGGGAAGGAACCAATTCGAAACAAGCACTAAAATAACAGTTTCTTCCAGTCTTTCCTTCGTCACTCTGAGTAAAATATGGATGGAAGTGTAGAAACTGTAACAGTCCTAACTTCTTTTTAATGAATCAAAATAGATTCTCCTTCAAAGAATATCAAGATCATTACCATAGAGAAAACGAATCAACACAGAAGACTTATAACAATATTATAATATACATATAACACCAATAATAATATAGCTGAAGTGTATAATTCTTTGGAACACTACCAGTCAAACGTGTTTGAACAGTGATATTCTTTTATGTTTTTTTTTATTTTAAAGAAGACTTATCCTGCTCTCCAAGTCTGCACTTATTTCATCCAAAATACAGCAAAAACAGTCAAATTCTGAAATATTTGTACTATAATAACTGTTTTCTATTTTAATATATTTTAAAATGTAATTTATTCCTGTGATTTCAGAGCTGAATGTTTAGCATCATTACTCATCTATTGCTGCTCAAAAAACTTTTTTTTATTATTATTATGTTAAAAAAAACTGAATAGACCTTTCAGGTTTCTTTGAAGGTTCAAAAGAACAGCATTTATCTGAAATGGAAGTCTTTTGTAACGCTAAAAAGGTCTTTGTCATCACTTTTAATTAATTTCAAGCATCCGTGCTAAAAAAGTATTCATTACTTTAATTTCTTTGCCAAATGATGTTTCAAAAGCTTTTTATTTCAGATGATTGCTGAGCCTTGAATCTTTCTATTCATTAAAGAACATGAAAAAAATTACTCAGCTGTTAAATATTGATAATAATAATAATAATAAATGTTCAGCATATTATAATGATTTCTGAAGGATCATGTGACACTAAACACTGCAGTAATGATGCTAAAAAAAATCCAGCAATAAATAACATTTGAACAGATATTCAAATAGAAAACTGTTATTTTAAATTGTAAAAATCCTTTGAAAATATTACTGTTTTTACTGTACTTTGGATCAAAACTTACTGCTTAAATTATATAACATAATTATAAATTAAATAAACACATTAATATATTTAACATACAAAATATTAAACTTAATAAATGCAAAGTGTGTATAATTAAACTATTTTAATTCACACAAGCTTAAACACATGTCCTCACTGTGCACACTTCTGCACAGTCAACCTTAGTGTGGCTATTCTATCATTATTCAGCCCTTGGTGAAGAATATTAAGCATTCAGAAGGTTAGCTCTGCTGCAGTCATGAAGTTCAACAGCTATTGCAATAGCATTTACACAGCAAATCTCATATTCCAACTCCTTGTCATTTAGAGCTAATGAAAAGAAGTGTTGAATGAAGATGTCCTCATTACGGTGTCCATAAAAAGTGCCTGAGTAACAAAAGTAATAATTCACATTTATTAACGGATGTTCCGCAATTAAACGGCGCTAAGCGGCTAACGGAAGGACAGAGATGAATCACAGACTACCCGAAGGCTGACATCACCGCTTGTTATCATGTGACCTTTAACCTCAGTACACAGAAGCCGTTCCAGTTTAGTGTTCTAAGCGAGAGCAGTCAGTGAAAATAACAGGCATTTGGATAAATTTAGCATTTGGTGTAAACATGGCAGCACTGCATACTTATAAAAAGAGTTCGGGCCAACTCAGGCAAACGCGGGCGCGCTGATTTTTAGTGATTTGTAGAGACGGGTTCTGATGTCTTGTACATTGCTGCTTTAGATTTTATAGCTCTTCTGGGTTTTTTAAAATCACGCAACACAACAACTGGGCCACAAAGCAAAAGCTGGCACGCCATATTGGATGACAAGAGACACGGATCGTAAATATCAACAAGCTCAAGCAGCTGCAGTGCAAGAATATCTGCTATGTGTGAAATACAGATTCACCACAAATGATAAATGGAATTCATATTTGCATAAACACTTAAATTAAGTGCTTTCTGTGGATAAATCACTACTCCCTACTGTACGAAGGCAAAATGAGGTTGTTAATGTTAACAAACTAACATGCAGCACATTACTTGTTCCATTCATATAACAAATGCACTTATATTTTTAGATTGAAGTTGACTAAGCAATATCGGTGGTGCCACGCAGCACTGGTGTGTCACTGACGTAATGAGGCTGAGCCTGGGTTACTGTTCCGGTCTGTCTCTGTATCACTGGAGTAAAGAGTGTGAGTCACACACACACTCCCAGTCATCTGCACCGGAGAAATCAACCTTATTGTTGGCAGGGATCCAAAGCTCCGGAACTATCATCATGCCACCGAGCCCCAGCCATCGAGGGCTCATCAAAAAAGATTTTTCTGCTTGTCCTGGTTTAGACTGATACTAGTGCCTATATTGTATATTATACATATATTACTGCTTATGTATGCACTTTTTTGCCCTAGAAATTCTAATTTTAGCAACATAATAATAATATAACAGCATAATATTTTTAATGTAACATAAAAGTTACATTGATATGTGATAATTATTAGTTAATTCATAATTTAATTTGCAATATGAATCTGTAAAAACTACTGGAAAATTGTACATCTATTTTTTGGAAGTCAGAAATAATCTATTTTTATATTTCTATTCATACCTATTTATTTTAACATATTTTTAGTGATTATAGGAAAGATTGCATGCATATTAATTATTAGTTATTTCATTTTGAATAATTTTAAATAATTAAATTTTCCAACATCAAATGCTGCTATTTTTCAGAAAATAATTTTTTTTTAAGCTCATTTGAAATTGATTTATATGTAATAATTATTTTATTTCATTTGATATACTTTAATAAAGAAATGATTGTGTTTTCTTCATAAAGTGTAGTATGTATATATATATATATATATATATATATATATATATATAAATATTTCAATATTATTAATTATATGTCACTCGACTACTACAACTCTAAACTCACTTTTACGACAGCATGTTAATTTGTTAACAATTTTCAACTCTTTTTTCAAAGACTATTTCAAATTATTCCGAACCGTATCTATGGTAACCAGCGAAATAACGTGGTGACATTAAAATCAGCACAATCAACAACATTTTACATGTCACAATGCAAATGCAAGGCCTCTTCTCTCAAAATGTACTCACTGCAAAGTGCAATAATGTGGCTGCTGTCTTCATGTACAAATTTCTTGGTCACCGCCTCCTCCATAATCTGCTTCACCTAGACATGGAAAGACACGCAATTAGGAGCAGCAAAGACAAATAATGGCAAGTCAAAATTCTTGGAATCGGCTGCACAAAAGCAACTAATTAATCACGACAGCGTAACCACAAATGCTTTAATTAGCATCATTCAACTGATAAGTTTCCCTGGGAGTGCAAGGAACTGTTTAGAATGAGTCTTTGTCACATTTTTCCTTCCAACTGTCAGTACTACAGCAAATCCCAGACTAATTAACCACAATCCTTGCAGGCGGCTTTATACTGTTTATGCAATTTGAAGAACAGCAGAAGGATAATTGTACCAATGAGGAGGAGCAAATTATGGGCATCTGCTGATTATGGGCATGACTTGTGTGCGCCCTGCTGTATGAGATTTGCCCCAAGGCAAAAGAAGGACAATTTAAAGAAATAGTTTACGAACCCTTAGGCCATCCAAGACGTAGTAGGTTTTTTATCCAAACTGATTTGGAGAAATGTAGCTCACTAACGGATCCTCTAGTGAATGGGTGCTGTCAGAATGAGAGCCCAAAGATTTGATTAAAGCATCACAATAACTAAACACGACACCAGTCCATCAATTAATGTCTTGTGAAGAGAAAATCTGTGTGTTTGTATTGAAAAAAACATTCCAAAACTGTTTTAAATGAATATGTCAGTGCATTTTGATATAAGAGGACAGACTTTTTTACTGGAGAAAGCATTATTATGGATTACGGATACATATTTTCACAAAACATTAACTAATGGATTGGAGTTGTGACGATTACTCATCTGTTTAGACTCTCATTCTGACAGCTCCCATTCACTGCATTGGCGAGAAAGTGATGTAATGCTTCACATCTGTTCCTATGAAGAATGAAACTTATCTACATCTTGGATGACCTGAAGGTACATTTTCAGCAACGTTTCACCATTTATTTTTTAAAGGCTGACAAGCTGATATTTGCTGTTGTCCTTGGCAAGAAAAGTTCACCCCTAGCCTGTTGCATTACATAACATGTCTCGAAAGACATGAGAATGGTTGGACGCTTCAAATAGAGCAAATGCTTCACATAAAGATTCAAATGAACACAATGACATTAAAACCCATTACCAGCCGAGCTGACAGCGGTAACAATGGCATTCATGAAGTCATCACACATGATTTTTACAGCTGAAATAAGCAGCAATCAGAGATTGTCAGTCCTCACACACACACACACACACACACACACACAACATGTGGAGAGAGATCTTCGCAATATGCTCAGTTAATACATCATCCAGCGTCTGAAAATACAAAGAGCTCTGGCTTCCATTTCCCAATTTAAAAGGATATAGTGAACACCTACAAAGACACAGTCATTCACTCGCACAGCTATAAAAAGAAGAGACTACGAAGGTCAGGTATGCGGTTCTGTAGATGCAAACATATTTAGCAAATATTAAACAGAGCATTGCAAAATGGTGTAATATTGTTCAATGCAGCCAATAAATATTGATGTGGGGAAAACAGAGAACAGGGAAATAAAACCAAGTTGTTTGGCTCTTGTGGGAGCCATTTGTGACGATCCCTGCTTCATGCAGCTGTATTAATCGTCCACTGATGCAATTTAACTTCTTAGGTAGCTGCTGATGCTTTCAGTTCCTAGGCAACCAGAAGGCAGCTGACTGCAGCTTAAAGTGACAGAGACCTGGGATGTTACACAAAGAAAGTCAATGGAGGAATAAAAATCGAATCCTGTGTGTATAGCAGGACTGTTATAACCACATTGTAAATACTCATTCGGATACTGTACATACGATGCTTAATATAGCTGAAAAACAAAAAAGTACAGATATATATTTCATGTTATATATAACATGTCAGAAATATGTACTTCTGGTTCCTATAGACATATAAACGTGGAATGACCTGCAGGAGAAACACTATAAATCACTGGAAATCAATGTTAATTATAGACATCTCTGTGAAGGAAGTGACTCATTTTAGAGGTAAAAATAGGTGATTTGAATGAATATGACGCACTGAAGTTCTTTAAAACTTGATGAATGAGATGATGTTGAAAAATTGATTTTCTTATTAACCCAGGCCACTGAGCCACCTGAGGCCAGATACCGTAAGTATTTAATTATCAAATCCATGATATTAGACATACCCTTAACCATCATGACAAATGATGGCTGCCAGGACGGTGCGTTAAGTTCAAGAAGGCTGAATCAGCTATGTGGACATAGTCTGTTCTGACACACAAGACATGCTGGAACCAATTTAGGACATCTATTCTTTGCAGCAATTCATTCAAGATTTCTATTATTCATGAGGGCCGGATTTAAAACTAGCGTTCCCTGCACTGTGGGGGAAGAGATAAGACTTAATTACACTGATATAAAAGAATGGAACAGCTTCTCCCACTGTACAGTTCCTGGAGTGAAAACATTCGAAACTCTGAAGTCTAATCAAATGATTATTACAAAATACATTCAAGACCAGCTCATATTTATCTCAGTATGCTTATTCTGGATTGGCATGAAGTGGTTCGGACAGAATTTTACATATATGGTTTGACTCCTTTTTTAGGATAAAATAATACCTTGGATGAATGTTGTCCATTAAACACCTCTCTTGAATACTTCAATCTGATTGGCCGATCGCAACACTGAGTGGGCTAATACACTTGTATATTAACTAAACTAGATATAGCCTATTTGCTGCACTTTCCAGAAGTGAAGATGATTTTAAAATTGTTTTCTGGACTATTAGCATTTCCAATTAATGTCATGTTTTTATTTATCTTATAGTGCAACCGCAAACAGTTTTTAATAATGAGTTTGAAGCCAGTTCAACTTATAGTGTGTGAACCAACAATGGCCATACTGGTCTTATAGACTGTACAATATTTGACCATTGCAATTAACGTGTTGCTCAAAAATCAGGTTACTGTTGCATTCTACGTGAGAAAGTTTCTCTGCATGTGAGAAAAAGAAAATAAGCCTAGATCAAAACAGGTAACATGCAGAGCAACCAATGCAACGATCTCTTCTAATCTAGTGTAATAATAAAGTAGCGCGCTTTCTCTTTCAGTCGCGTTATAAATAAACCTTGCGTGCTCTGAGCGCGCAGCCCCTCAAGTGTCTGTCAATGGAAATTCGATGTCAACTCGTTTTTGTTTACATTGCAACAAGCTAGAAGCATATTCGACACTAAAAACCTACTTGGTTTAGACTGTATTTTGCCGTTTGCAGAAGGCAGAATCTATTGATCACCGCAGAAACCATTGATTAAATCACTGTCTCCCATAGCTACATTAAGTTACAGGCGGATGAGGAAGGATATAACCGAACCCTCCAGCGCTACAGGTGATAGGGTCCGAATGTAAACCTATAAGAAATATAATAGCCCACCTGAGCACTCGTAAATGCAACTCGTTAACGTTAAACATTAATTCATCACTGTACGCGTAAGCGCATCCGAAACTTATATGCATGCACGAAACCAGATGCAAAGCATTCACGTGAGCTGATCGTGCTCGCATCATTTACCATTCAAGAAATAAATGAAGTGCACTTACTTCTCTTTTGACGTTCCATAGTAATTTCTCTTTAAATTCTTCCTCTGTAGTCGAACCCATTGTCCCTGACTGTTACACAACCCAAGTGCAGCATAAACTGGCTGGAGACATAAATCTGAACGGCTCGCCCGCCTTCCTCCCAGTATTTCTTTAGCCTTCCTTCCTTTTCATATGAATGTGTGTACTGACAGCTGAGCGTTGACGCATCTAAGCACTGCCGTAGCGCATCTTGAAGCCATCTTCGGTTCCTTTATGACGCAATCACCGCTGGCCCCGCCCCCTCGTCATTGTTGATCAATGGGATAAATCTCTTCACGCGCCGTGCGCCGTTCAGGCAGTGACGGCAGTTTATTTTTAGCTCCTCTCCACATTTGACAGCTCAGATGGAGGCGCCCGTGGCGGTTCAACTAATCAGGCATTGTCTTTAGGCGTTCAACAAGACATGATGTTCATATGACCTACTGGATGAAGAGATACGTGATGCAGGCTGGTTATAGTCTCGCTTCCTATTATGGAAGGAACAGCTGGGTATATAAAGGGCACAGGTGCAGCCAACTGGAAAAAATGACTAGCACAAGTTGATATTAAATAGCCTACTTCGAAGCTGTTTAAGGGTTTTGTGGTATAATTTATTTATAAACTAAGCAACCCTAAAATCACAATATTTATGTACAAACCGGATTCCAAAAAAGTTGGGACACTAAACAAATTGTGGATAAAAACTGAATTCAATGATGAGGAGATGGCAAATGTCAATATTTTATTCAGAACAGAACATAAATCACGGAACAAAAGTTTAAACTGAGAAAATGTATCATTGGAAAAATATGGTGATTCAAAATTTTATGGTGTCAACAAATCCCAAAAAAGTTGGGACAAGGCCATTTTCACCACTGTGTGGCATCTCCCCTTCTTCTTACAA
>JAUCMU010000027.1:8779723-8797479 GCA_032275025.1 Enteromius treurensis | reverse complement strand
ATTGTTTAATACAATTATATACTTAACTGAATTTTTGAAAAAATAAAATTATCTTGTTGGAAAATATGATGAATATGCTTAAACGATATTCACTAATCACACTAATTGTTTGTCCTGCAGGACGTGTCTTGTTTAAACAGAGACACTGCTAAAGTCATTGTGGTGGACTGTAAGCGAGAGGCCTTCGGTCTGCAGCCTTTCAATGGCCTGGCGCTGCGCAAGTGGGATGGGAACTCCGAGGATCGCACGCTCTATGACTTGGCTGCTTTCCTTAAAAGTTAGTATATGTGTGAGAAGGGTTCGGGGCAAACTGTAGTTGTTGGACTGTTGTTCATTTGTACATATCATTTGATCTCTTTAGCCATAGCCATCAGCGGAGTAGAGGATGTACGTTCAGTACTAGAGAACTATGCCCACGAGGAAGACCCCATTGAAGCCTTCAAAAGAAGACAGGCGCAGCTTGCACAGGTACTTACCACATTTCTCTCTTTCCCTGTCAGATGATATTTAGTGATGTTTAATAATACAGCGTAAATATTTCGCACATACAGGAAGAAGAACAGAGACTTACGGAGCTTGCGCAACAGAAGAAACAGGGACTTTCTTTAGGTACCATTGCAGGTCGTTTCTGGTCCCGGAAGCAGCAATGAGAACTCGTCCTGCTCACACCCACCTAATATGGTCCCACCTGGACTGTGACCGACCATTGAGATGAGGGTCACAGTCAAACAGGTGGACAATGTATATGGGAGGGAGGGAAGAACGGAAGCACAATGGCATGTGTGGGGGGAAAAACATCTGAAGAGATGCTACCTTCCAAAAGATGTTCCATTCCTGTGGAAAATAGCACTTCCTGGACAGCAGACACACAGATACGGTGCCCTAATGTATGATATCACTGAATAGAAATTGTTTCAGAGTGGTTAGACCAGTTTCTGCCCACTTCTTGGCTCCCTTATGTCTACAAGAGCAAAGAACTTCCATGTAAACTGAAAAACTGATGCCGATTCTGTTTCAAACCCATAACTTATGCTGTAGGCAATAGCCTGATTTTAGACTACGAATATGTCACGGCTCACTCAGCACACGGCACGATGCAAAACCTCGGATGAAGTGAAGACCGTCTTTGTCATGGTGATACTGTTGCAGTGTGTTGAGGAGAACCTCTCAAATAAAGAGCTCAATATGGTGCTATTTCTCTTCACAACAGAAATGACCCATTACGTCTGAGGATGTGCTTGTGGAATGTTCTTTGTATTGCTTTTGTTGTGTAGAAATATCTCCAATAAACAAACCATATGATAATGTGTGTGCAATGTCTTGCCATGGATTTTTTTTTTCCTGTTTAAATGTCTCATCCAGAGCGAATCAGCTTAAACTATGATGCTTTAAATTATTAACCTGTTATGTATTTGTTAAATGGCAGAAAGTTATATAAGGTGTGTTTAAGTGCAACACTCAATGTTAATTCTGAGGAATAAAACCATTATGAGAGAAACTGAACTATTCTGTTTACATCTTGGAATTCTTGCAGCTGTTTATATTTCACAACTCTTGATTCAGTTTTATCAATCATTAATATATTTTGCTTGCGTTTTGTGCAATATTTTAGCCCAGATATTTTACAAGAAATAATGTGAATGATTTAATATGGCGTGGATGCAGCACTGATTTTGGGGAACAATGTTCAAATGATAGTAATTGCCTGCCAATTTTCTTTAATGTACTGTGTAAAGGGTTTTGATATAAAAATGTCGTTCAGTTTTGGCATTAGATAAAACATTTCACATTTCTTTCATAATGTAAGCAGGATCAAAATAATTAAACGGTTGAAATTCTTCTTAAAAAATATTAGATAATTGCATACTCTACCAATATCCTCCGTTTGTCTCAAATGAATCCAGTATTAAACCAATTTGTCTGTTTCATAAATATCAACTCTTCACAACATAATGCGGATAACCTCTCTGACCCAGCCAGTGCAGCACGCTTTAGAACGCGAGGTGTTAAACTTTTGTCGATGTCACACCTTTGCGTTTGACAGAGGACACGTGCCATAATGGCCTCGCTGTAACCTCTGTCTGGCCTCATCTAAACCACATTTTGCTTAGGGAAACGAGACAGAAAACGCAGTCCAACCACTGAGAAAACATTAAAACAAATATGTGGTGGCGTTTCATTAATGTATATAAAATAGCGTGATTTCAATTAATATTTTAACTAAACGATGTCAATCATTTCGAGCCTTAAACATAATGTAAATTAGGATATGGTCACCTTTTAGTAAGCAAACACAATTGCGCTATACTGATCAAACTATGTGCTCCTATGAATTCAGTTATTATATTAACCTACGATGTTTCGCGCTGTATAGGCAATCGATTACTAACTGTAAATCATACAGATCATTCGGTTCATGCATTTTGAACGAAACCTGTCTCTAGGTTCACAACACTAGTTATGATGGGGGAAAAACGCTGTCAACTTTTGCACATCTGCATAATGTGTTTTCGCTGGTCTGTTAAACGAATTCGCCAGTGCCACAGTTTAACTCCACCAGACTGTTTCCCAAAGGTGTGAACAAATGACATGCGAATAAAGTGACGCCTCGGAGCCCCGCGCACGTGCAGGGATCCTGGGAACCGGTCTGCGTCGAGCACGGCGTGTCGCGCTTCACACCTTGCCAGAGGAGCACCAATTCACATTTATAGATGCGCCTTCTGCCACTGGCTAACACCTCACCATAACTGTCGCCATGTGTCATTTCACCCCCATGTGCCAATTCTCCTCCTCCTCCCCCCAGAATTCATAGCACTATGTCACAGACACGCTTTATCCCAGCCAAAGCGACGGCTCTTACACCGTTTGGATGTGAGACACGTGGATGGGAAAGTGTTAAGCGCTGGCGCGCAAAGCAAAACATCTAGTGCGTTATTTTGTAAGCCGCAAAACCAGGCGATCAAACCATTACCTGACTTTATTACACTTATTAATGTCCCTGGGGGAAAGGGGGTTCGTGGAAGTTTGATCCATCCACCTATATCAGGAAACAACAGAGATGCACCGTGCGCGTCTTCGATTGAGGCAGATGGCTATTGATTTTGTGACTTTTCCCCGCTTTCCCCTCATCACTCTCTTATTCGAATGAACATAATGAGCACACGACACCTATTTTGCTGAACATGTACCCCATATAGCGCGCATCAATAAGAACGAGGTCAGGCCACGCTTCACGGGACAGGAAGGTCCAAAAAAAACAAAAACTAATTGTAGTACTTTTATACATGTCCTTTATGTTTAGGCCGCAGATGACTTGTAGTTCAACTTAATTATAGTCTTTCAAGCAATAAACATATTTACACTGTTTACATAAAAAGTTAGGCAAACAATAACACTTTAATTTGTTCATATTCTTCTTCACATTACATTACATTTATCCGAAATACTCAAACGCATTTTTATTAGTAAGAAAGGAGCGTAAAAAATATTATCCACTTGTTTATTCATGTAGGTGTATTTTTTGTACCAATATAATAGTTTATGTAGAAACATGTTATATTATTAAGTTGATATTTATTGCTCAAAAGTTTTTCCCCCCTTCAGACTGTCTTACCAATACAGTTTAAAGCCAATGAGTGAATTTTTAGCCAACAAAAACTTTTTTTTTATCCTGCATTCCATCTGATACCATTAAAATGCAATTGGGTTGTTTTATTAAATAATAATTGCCTAACTAAAAAATACAGCTAACTAACCCAATAAAAACATGCTTACACAATAAAAAAATTAATAAAAGTTACCTGTTTCTGCAAATAAACTCTTCATATATATACATATATATATATATATGACTTAAATAGGTTGGTTCTTGGTATATTAACTAATTACATATTATCCAATATATTGTTGCATTAAACCACATAACCGCTATATGTTATTTAACAAACACCATGATTTGTTTGTTTGATCAATGATTTGCTGGGACAGTTTACTTGTTTACACGGATAATAACTCTCGTTTATTCATCCTTGTGTTCATCAGAAGCCAAGAAACCAGACTGTCTTAATAATTGTCCGACAATGAATTAACAATAGCAGCCCTTCTTAACCCCCCTAATCATATGGTGCCGTCCAGTGGGCAAAGCGTGCCTGGGGTAAAGATGGGGCCAGCGGAGGCACGCGCTGCTCTCATTAGAATCACAATAGAAAATCACTAAAGCACGAGCAACAGTTTGGAACGCCGCGCATTGTTCGCGCGTGTCTCATCTGTTTACCCTTACATGGCCCGGTATAGCGCGACAGAAGCTCAAAATTAAGAAGGTCAGGTGAACTCACAAATGGAATACCTGCTCTTCTTAATTTTGAGTTTCTGCTCGCAAAGCTAATACTTAACCAACTGCTGCTGCGCGCTCTAATTCGGCGCATTTGCCTAAAGAAATCTTAAAGTTGATTATTTAAACTATAATAAACAAATCAGTTAGTCGGAAAACCTACTTTTACGCATCTTTTAAGGTGATGTGTGTGTAGTATATTCTGGCTATATCAAGAAAGCGAAGCGCAAACACAGTGCGCAGGTGCAAGGATTATCATACAGCTGTAGCGAGAGCCCCCTCCTATTACACGCACGCACACTCTTACTCCAGAAAGCAATTATCTGCGATCTTAAATGCCCCGCGCAACCCCCCACCATTTCAGCCTCTTTACCAAAGACCCACAATCCAAAACCAAGATAACAAAAGAGCCCTCCGGATCTTTCCAGGGCACAATAAAGCGCTTGCCGGTTTAACGACTCACACGCGTCAGAACAATTAAAGATTTTAGGGCTGAATTAAAGGGGATGCGCGAATCCCCTCCACCCAAGAACACCCCCTTTCTGAGAACTGTGACGAAAACATTTTTTCTTTTCCAAAATTGCGAAGCACGTAACATATAGAAAACACAAAGTGTGCGTAAAGTGCGTAAAAACACAAAGTGTGCGGTTTTTTTTAACTACAAATTAGTTTTTAGTACAAATTGGCATTAAAATACACATGCTTAAATATAGGACATGACAACAGACACAGGTTTAATTACGCACCAGATAGGCAAGCCTGTTTAGAAAAAAAAGATGCCACAATGCCTAAAAAGTTCACGAACACGACGCGGAGCAATGTCCAACAACTTGAATTCACTTACTAAATGTTGTCTAATTTGATAACAGTGTTAATATTTAACTTAGCCTATGTCAGGTTGTTGTCAACATTAACCAACCTTTGTAAAGCTTCCAAATGCCTGTGTTGCGTACAGTTTATGTTGTTCTCTAATACCTCTAATATGAACTTTAAGCGATCATGATGTCTAAGGGATCATCATGTAAATCCATCGAAGTAGTTAAAAGCCACGCCTCCTCTTGCCTTTTGGCATGTATATAAGCACGGAGGCAGTAGTCCACACTCCATGAAACTAACTGACGGGTCCAAAGTCCCAGGAGCTAGAAAACTGTTTCTCTTTGCTTTTGTAAGCTCCAACATAGACGACATTAAGATTTTTTAAAACGGTTAAGTCATTTTGTTTTTTATTACGATATTTTTACCTACTATTTTTCTTAACCGTGGATACCACCATAAACATTCATATCGGACTACTCTCTCAGTCTGCTATCGTTCAGTAGCAGACAAGAAGATTCAGAATGGCTCGTGTTTTATTAACGTGTTTTTTAATGTTGTTACCAGCGCATCTGGTGAGTATTTATCACTTATTTTAACGTAAGCCGCTCTTTTGACAAGTTCTTTCGCAGCGTGCTATATGAGTTCTGTTTTATATTTCCATAGGCGGAATCATCCGGTGTGTTTGAGTTGAAAGTGCACTCTTTTACAAGCACAAACAGTGTGTGTAAACGGTCCAGCGACTGCCAGATCTTTTTCCGTGTTTGCCTGAAGCACTCGCAAGACATCATATTACCAGAGCCGCCGTGCACTTACGGCACTGGAATGACAGGAATATTAAGCGCAGACTCCATCTCCAACAGCGCGCATATCCGCGTGCCTTTTAATTTCAAGTGGCCGGTAAGTAGGCTAGCCTAAAAAGCCATAGCCTACTATTAAATATGAGTTCACAGACTATTTATTTAGCTTATACGTCTAATGCATGTACGTAATCTTAAACAGAGTATTCTGGCTTTACAGGGAATCGTCTCGCTGATAATAGAAGCCTGGAACGCAGAGTCCTCTGACCAGTCAACAGGTATGCGCTCGACCTTTGCTTCACCTGCGTAATTGTACACAACATGTTTTTGCCACCCCCAGATCGTTTTAGTAAACATACAGTTGATTTGATTTATTTCAGAGAACACCAACAACATGATCAGCCGTTTGGCCACCAAAAGAAGACTGAGCATAGGCGAGGACTGGTCCCAGGACGTGCATCGTGGAGAGCAAAGCCAACTCGGGTTTTCTTATCGCGTTGTGTGCGATGAATTCTACCATGGCGAAGAATGCTCGGATTTCTGCCGCCCACGGAACGATGCGTTCGGCCACTTCAACTGTGACGCCGCTGGGAACAGAATTTGCCTGCCAGGATGGAAAGGCGACTATTGCGCGGAACGTAAGTGTTCATGACTCGCGCGTAGATTAACGAACATTTGCAAGGAAAATCAAATCAAGAAGTTAATAAATAACGCGGGCAAGTTCAACGGCTTCTTGCCGCCATATAAAACCTCCAAGTTGCTTTTGTTCATTGTAACAATAGAAGCAAAGAGCATACTTTAACAACGACACGTGCTGAAACCTAATATGCCCTGTCTGCCGTGAAAAAGACGGCATGTGTTTCTTTTGTGTGCGTCCCAGCTGCTTAGTTTAGTACTTAACAAATACTTGATGTGCCTGAGCCTCCAGAGGGGGGGTTGTTTTTATGATGCCCAGTCATTCTAATGTCCCCCATTCTCTCCCTCTCCTTTTTAAACAGCCATCTGCTCATCTGGCTGTAGCGAGGAGCACGGTTATTGTGAGGCCCCCGGTGAGTGTAAGTGCCGCCTCGGGTGGCAGGGCCCCCTCTGCGACGAGTGCCAGCGATACCCAGGGTGCCTGCATGGCACCTGCAACCAGCCCTTTCAGTGCAATTGCAAGGAAGGCTGGGGCGGCCTGTTCTGCAACGAGGATCTGAACTTCTGCACCAATCACAAGCCCTGCAAGAACGACGCCACCTGTACCAACACCGGCCAGGGCAGCTACACCTGCATCTGCAAGCCCGGCTTCAGCGGCAAAACCTGTGATATCGAAACCAACGAGTGCGACAGCAACCCGTGCAAGAACGGAGGCAGTTGCAATGTAAGCATCCGATCTTGACGTTCCATTAGAGTCTTGTCCTTGGTGGAGCTCGGACGGTAATGCTAATGGTTTTAGCTTTTTTCTTCTCAGGATCTGGTGAATGATTACACCTGCACGTGCCCTCAAGGCTTCTACGGGAAGAACTGCGAGGTCAGCAAAATGACCTGCGCGGACAAACCCTGCTTCAACGGAGGAACCTGCGCGGAGAAGGGAACCAGTGCTTACTCCTGCCGCTGCCCTTCCGGCTTCATGGGCTCCAACTGCGAGAAGAAAATCGACCGATGCAGCAGCAGCCCCTGTGCTAATGGTAAGCATATTTTCCCCTTATCTTCAAATGCAAAGCAAAACATTCTAACGTCATCCGCCTTCAGCAAAATGCTGAACCTTTCAGTTTTTTTGCTTTGAGATGCATCCACTGTGCATGACGTACTACTCATGCGTGATAGAACAGACGCCAGTGAGGCTCTTACACTGATATGAATGGTGAGATAGAGCTGTCATAAAGCAATAGACTTGCTTTCCCAAGGGTTATGATTACTCGACCTAGTTTACACCCTGAAGATCGCTCCGTTTTAGGCTAATGCTTTAATATGGTTCCCTTGTGTTCTCTCTTTTTAAAGGTGGCCAGTGTCTCGATTTAGGCAACAGGCTGACATGCCGCTGCCGCCCCGGCTTCTCAGGCTCACGTTGCGAAACCAACATCGACGACTGTGCAAACAACCCCTGCCAGAATGCTGGCACCTGCGTGGATGGCATCAACGGCTACACCTGCACATGCACGCTTGGTTTTTCAGGGAAAAACTGCGCCGTCCGCTCTGACGCCTGCAGCCTCATGCCTTGCGAGAACGGAGGGAAATGCTACACCCACATCACTGGGCCCATCTGCCAGTGTCCAGCAGGCTTCATGGGCACAAGATGCGAGTACAAAGACAAGCCTTCTGTGGCCAGCACTATTCCAGCGGCCTTGGTGGTCTCCTTCGCTCTAGGCCTCATCACTCTTACTCTAGTGGTCTGCGCTGCCATCGTGGTCCTGAGACAGATGCGGCAAGGCCACAAACCGACCTCCACCACTGTGCGCAACGATTTGGAGTCTGTCAACAACCGTGTCTCTTTGACCCCGACTTCAACTTTAGGCAGAGAGAAGGAGGCCTTGCTTATTCCCGGTGGTCCGTTTAAGGTGTCCAACAAAGACGTGGCACTCAGATCCACCGCTGTTGACACTCATTCCAGTGACAAATCAAATTACAAGCAAAAGATGGCAGAATACAATATGAGCATCGATGAAAAACCTGCAAACAACAAACTAGACATGTAAGTTAATGCTTTTGTCGTCTTTCATTTGGCCTTTGTTCCTGGTCTGTTATTTGCTTGACACGAATGTGCAAAACTAACAGCTATCGTATTTTAGGAAAAACTCGGAATCTACATTACTGGTTCCACCATTGAACTATCCAAAAGAGGGAGTGTATCATCCTGTGTACATCATTCCTGAACAATGTGTATTTGCTACTGAGGTAAGCATCTTCAAAAGTGCATTTCCATTGGTATTTATCATGGCTCCAATTTGATGCTTTGAAAGAACACACGTTAACGCATTCTCTTTCCGTTCTTTCTCAGGTTTAACAGTATTCATCAATCTGGAGCACCTCAATCACCAATGGGCCTGTCCCTAAAATGTTTACAGTCTTTAAAAGACAAAAGGAAGATGCGAAGAGAGTATATATTATATCTACATTTATTATTTATTTATTCATGCTGCTGAGTAAAAGGTCTACTTCTTGATATGGACAATGTTTTTGCGAAGACAAAGCAAGAGACTTGAAGACTTGAGGAACAACTTGCATTATTTGCACTATTTTCTTTTCTTCCTTTTTTTTAAATGACCCAAAAAGAAATATATATATATATATATATTTCATCATATTTAAAATGTACATAAAGACCCAGAACTCTCTGGAAGAGCTGAGAAGCAAGGATTTGTTGATCACAGAAGCCTTGAAAAGGAAGAAAACAGGCATCCTGAAGTTCATCTCACTCTGTGAATCACATGAAGCCCAATCAATCAGCCTTATGGGTGGAGGAGGTGCAACTGAAGGATCTGGAACTGTGACCATGGAGTATTTTTTTTATTTTTATTTTTGGATATGGTTCGAAATGCTATTTCTAAACGGATCTGTGATGAAAAGCAATCAAAGATATCGAAGCATGTTGTTTTCCACTGTGAACTATGTGAACGGCTGTCTTCGGAGTCTACAGTTTAATACGACTGTGATTTTTACTCAGTGCCTACAATGGATTTGACTATCAGTGATGTTCACTCGAACCAAACCCAATCTTAATTAAGTGCCTCATCTTTCAATGTGTTATAGCTCAAGGGAAAAGGTACTCCTTAGAAACACTGAAAAAAGAAAAAAAAAAAACTTTTTAAAACTCTACTGGAGTATGATTTCCGAGAGAAAATGTTTGGGTTGAGACTTGTGTACAAATCGTTTAACCTGCAGTGCATGATGGATGCTGTTGTGTACAGCTTTCATCCATTCAACATTCACTGCTGCTAAGCTATTTCCGACATTCCCAAGGCTCGAAAGTACCAGTTGGTTCAAACTGATAGCCTCATCATTGTCAAGATTTCCTGGTTTTGTGAACCTCTTTGTTAGGGTCTTTTTTTTTTTTTTTTTTTTTAATACAAGAACAAGATTTTTAACTTTTTTTTTTCTTTTCTTTTTTTGTATGTGGCATTTGTTTTTGTTTTTTTTTGTTTTTTTAAACCATTTAAACCAAATAGATACTTTTATATTTTATACAGTCTATCTTAATTTAACAATGCAATATTGTACAAAATCTTGAGATATTCCTACTATTTAATTGGATTGTAAATATGTATTTATGATAGATAAATGTATATATGTTTATGTATTGTATTGTTCGTCACAAGGCCAGAAATATATATTTTTTCATACAATAAATCCTGAAATAATTTACTTTGTATCACGACTTGCTTTCTTTCGCATGAAACTGCTGAGATTGAACTAGGATGGGTTTAAAGTTTAAACTAAGCCTCGCTATAGAACGTGTGATGCCGGTATATGAATCAATGTTTGATCGCCATTAGAAATGTAAATGATCTAGACAGCTGTAGTGAATTATCTAGTAAAATTCATAGGAAAGCTTTCTAGTGTGCCCTTTACTAATCTAATCACTATTAAGTAATTACTGTGCATTTTTGTTGTATAACTAGAATAGCTATAAGACATACTTAGTATCTCAGGTCAGAACAGTGGAGATGAAGCCAGAGAAAATAGTGAAGGGGTTATTAATGGTCCTCAGACAGGATCACCTGCCATTCACCCCCACTTTTCCTCTTCAATTCAAAGAGATAAGCCGAGGCTTGAAAAGCCGCTCTCGCTCTCCCTGGGGGGCGTTGACATGTAGGCCCAGCCTGGCCCGACACCTGTCCTCACCACCAGCCTACAGACACTCGGATGTGTCCCTGTACTGAGACCCACCACGAAGATTTTCTATCTCAGAAATGCACATTTTCTAGAACAGGTGACTAGAGAAAGTTTATGAGCATTAATGTAACTTACTACTTTTAAAAGAAATAAATCATTTTCTCCAGCAAAGATGCATTTAATTGATCAAAAGTGACAGCAAATCATGTAAAATCGATTTTTATTTTTAATAAAAAAAGATACTGAAGACTGGACTAATGGCTGCCACTTATTTTAAATTGCAAAAATATTTAGATTTAATAAAAGCAGCCTTGATAAGCATTATAAATTGTACAAGGAACAAGTATTAATATTTGTAGTAAAATGTAGTGCTGTCACAATATTTTTATTGTGTAATTAATTGCATCCAAAATAAAGGTTTGTGCCATATTTATATTTTGTTATTTATATATAAATATACACACATACAGTGTACATTTTGAAAATATTTACATGTATATATTTATATTATATACAAATATGTTTAATATTTCAACAACATATTTTTAATGCGTGTCCGCTTATTTATATATTGCATAAATATACACATATATCATGTAAATAAAAATGTTTATTTTGGATGCGATTAATCACAACGAATGGTTAATAAAAGCACTAATAAAATGTAAGCTTTGTAGCCTGTTCCTGTAAACGACTTGTGTTTGCATTCACTTTTGTTTACAATAAGGCCGATTTTTTGAAAGTGATAATGAAGTCCCCATCTGAATGCATACCCTCCCTTACTCATCATTCTCTCTCTCTCTCTCTCCTCATCGGCCTTGTTTTCTTTTAGCCACGAGCCTTACAATCTTTTTTCCTGCAGTTTTCTGTGCCTCTCTGATAAGAAAGCACCTGCAGCTAAGCTAATTTGTCACAGTGATGTAAGCGCACCAGGAACACAATATGTTTGCGCACTTTAGAGGTTCCTGTGTGAGGTCATAGACAGGGAAATGTTGATTTTCCCTTACGGTTCTATCATACTGAAAGAGAAAGAAAAGATTAGATTTCTGACAGCGATTAAGAAGTTTAGATTGAACATCATTGTCAATGCTTAACTTTTTAACTGAGCGCTTTTGTTTTCAAGCTTTGTGTGTGTGTCAGTGTTTGGACCCTGCTCATTTTATTTGTGATGGAGATAAGGCTGTGTGTTTAACTGCTTTGGCATCCATGTTGTACTAGATCACAACTATATTGTCAATCTCCAACTTTGGTCACTTCACACTGTTACAGTAAATAATAAAAGTTGTAGCATTAAGGTAAGAATGATAACTATAACCATAACAATATCAGAATCAGCACAAAAATATTGTTTAAATGGCAAAGATTTCAATTCTTTTATTAATTACTCACCCTTATGACGTTCCAAACTCATCTGGTGCTTTTGTAAATGGCGTCGGAGACTGACCTGGAAGAGAAGAAATCATTTCAAGTGTTCTTGTGGCTCTTGTCGCATGGACTATTTTAAACGATGTCCTTATTATCTTTCTGCACTTTGAACGTTGTGGGAATTAAAATGCAGTCCATGGAGGATTTCGTTAAAAATATCTTAAATTGTGTTCAGAAGGTGGGACGACACGAGGGTAACAGAATTTGTCTTTTGGATGAACTTTCCATTTAATAAAATACATGTGTTGCACTTTAAATGCTCAAGCTCTTTCAAGGTAGTGAACTCTGAAGGGCTGTTTTTATCATTTATTGAACAGAAAATGTGTTGATATATGGTATGGGTTCCCTTCTTTTCCAAAGAATTAAAAGGATTCTTAAAGATCCAGCTTAGGATTAGGCCATAGATCAATTAGGACATTTTATAAATATGCCTTAGAAAAACACTGCTTATGAGCATCTTGAAACAAAACAACAGAGCTGCTTTTAATGGAGGTTTCATTTATTTAATGAGTAAGTAAATGTTCTGTTCTGACAATCCAACTAGCTGCTTTTCTTAGAAAACTAAGCTGTTGTTGATCAATAACGGGATTTTCATCTTTCTTCCTTTTTCTTGTTTCCTTGACTGTCAAATGGGGGATGTCAGGGTTGTTTCTTGTGAATGTGTCAAGTGAGAAAGGATAAAACACAGTGAAATGCATCCTTGGCACCTGTATCATGCCATCTGGATATATGATATTCATTCCTGAAGGGGGGATTACATCCTTCACTGTCTCACTGTCTTTATTAATACATTTCCAAGTTACAGTTTTAATTTCGAACAGTTCACAAGAACATGATGTCATAATGCCAACTCATAATATCTACAACTGTGAACACTTCCTTATTTACAGATTCGTTGTGCTAATAGAATACCAGCTTCCAGTCATGGCCTCGAGTGATATAATTATCTACTGTAATTACTGTAAAACATAAATAGGAAAGGAGGGACGGAAGCCACAAATGAAGGCAGAAAAAGGACTGAGCAGTAAAAGGGGAGAATCCCACATAGATTAAAGACACACCTGTCATCACTACATCAATGCTGATTTCACCCTGCTTCCTTCTTTTCATGACCCCGAGAACCCCGTCTGGCGTCTGTCCTGTGAAACAGAGAGAGGAAATGCTTGATTCACGCACATGCTCTGAGAAGACAGTTGCAAATCACAACCTTTTTTATTTCTTGATGGACAGTGACAAAGATCTACACTCTTAAAAATAAAGGTTCTGTATTGGCGTCAGTGGTTCCGTGAAGAACCTTGAACATCACAGAAGCTTTCAAATGCTTTTTAGGAAATGGGACGGCTTCCAGGTTTCCGCAGACGGGAGAGAAAAGTGTTTATTACATTTGAAATGTTTATATATTTATCGTATGAGCTACAGGGGGGACTTTATTCATCCGACGGAGCTGTGTGAGGCGTTTTATTATGAATATGCTCACGTTATTTCACGTCTTCTGAGTGTAACGGCTATCACCCATTTAAACCCATTCAAAGGCTTGGAGGGGTCTGGACAATTCCAACAGGATTCGTCCGAAAGAAGAAAGTCCCAAACACCTAGGATGCTTCAACGGAGAGTAAAGAACATGACCAGAAATGATGCTATTTGCAAACCAGATTATATTTGACTGAACTCTGCCGTGACTGAATCACTTTCTTGATTGTGCTTTCACCTCACAAAAGAGTAAAATAAAAGAGGACAATAAAACTTTGCAGCACAGCTCTTTGACCCATTAACAAACCTAAACATGTAAGAATGACACTCCACCTGCTCCTCCACTCACAAGTCTGATAAATATCAGTTACACCCTCATCTAACTGCCTTCTTTCATTTTACTGTAAACCCTTGTGTCTTCTGTTACGAAAAAAAAAATGAATGCAGGATTGAGAAGTTCAAGGAAAACCTTTTTGAAGAGTGCATTGGTATGTGTTCAGTAAGAGGTAATTGGGGGAAGGTAGGGAGAAGTTTGTCTATCTAGGATTAAAGTTTGCCCACAATTCCTTCCCTCCTATCTTCCTGTTTTCAGAGTATTTATAGGTCTTGACATGGGAAGGGAAGTAGACCTTATTCTGGCACACTCAGGCCCCTATTCTTTCCTTTAGCGTGAGGAGGAAACGGTGCATCTTCCTGACCACACACCCTCAAAATGCATACGTTTGCTGAAATACAAACCGCCAAAGAACTTCAAGTTGGTTTCATATAGTTTTAAAAAAAGGTTTACCGTTTTCAAGAAGCGTCTTAATAAAGGGCGAGTTCACTTCCAAAATAAAATTTCCCCATGTGATCCAAGGTGTTCATGTCTTTCTGTCTTCAGTATTAAAGAAATGACGTTTTTTGCAGAAAAAAATTCCAGGAATTTTCTCCAAATAGTGGACTTGAGTAGGGTTGGAGGTCCATATTGCAGTCTCAGTACATCTTCAAAAGGTTCATCCCAGCCGAGGAATAAGGGTCTTATCTAGTGAAATGATCTTTCATTTTCAACATAAATACCACAAATGCTCATCTTGCACTAGCTCTGCCATTCCTGGTTTGTTTTTCATCTGTGCACTTTGGTTCAAAAAGGGTATGGTGAAAACGAATTCTCTCACCTTTAATTCTCTCATTCTCTGACCTTTCGAACTAAGCATTTGTGGTTCAAATAATTTTTTTAAAGTATTATTTTAAGAAAATGTCCAGTCCTTTTGCTAGGTAAGACCCTTTTTTCTCTTTAAAACTGCACTGAAACTGTAATTTGGACCTTTGACCCCATGGAGATTTGTTGGGGTTTTTTTGAGCATGTTTTCTTTCTGTATTTTCTTTGTGATTGAAGACTGAAATACATGAACATCTTGGATCACACTGAGGTGGGTAAATTATTAGGACATTTTTATTCTCCAAGTGAACTTGTCCTTTAATTCAGTTATACTAAAATGTCATGTGGTCTAAGCATCATGTAAAAAGTATACACATAAAATAAAATGTAATATTTTCACCCTGACTAGTTAAATATATTTTTAAAGGAACAATTTTATTTGATTTCTTATAAGCTGATTTTTTAGGGGGACAACCACATGACAATGTAAAGTCGTTTCTGTTCCCCTTATCATGAAAATATCACTTTATTCAATATTTAAGAGACTCATAGAAGAAATAATATGAATTTATTAAGATTTTCTTTTTTAAATCAGCTTGAATCTCTTAAAAATCTACATCATTTTTTAAATGATGTTTTTTGTCACAGAAGACATTAAATCTTTTTTTATTCTTTTTTATAGATCAATAAATGCTTTGATTATACAAGTTTGAAATCAGTATTTTTTTTAATAAATACTTTTATTCATCAAGAATGCTTTAAACTGTCAACTACATTAAAACAGAAAGCAGTTACTTTAAATTATGATTTCACAGTATTACTGTTTTGATCAAATACATGCAGCTTTGCTGCACATAAGAGTCTTCCTTTGTGACCCCAAATATTTAAACAATAGATATTTCGAAAAGTAACGGATACGGCTGAAAAACGAGTGTCATGTCATTGACCCATCAACAAGAGAGTTTACCAAGTAAAAAGCGAATCATGTTGGGAATGTGGATGCAGTGATGACTGTACTGAGACACGGTAAGGTCAGGGTTTGACACAACCCTCCACGGTTCAGCTGCTGGGGCTCTGAAAGCCAAAGGTCAGAACAAATAGGAAGTGCCCAACACAAATATAGGTCCTACTGACAGAGTGGATCTTTGGAGGGAGGAAAGGGAATGTGGGAGGGGTGGGCTATGACAGTGGGCAATAACAAAACAGAGAAGAAAAAAAACATGGCAGAGCGAGAATCAACAAACCTAATTTCAAAAGAAAACAAGAGACCCTTCCTTCTCACTGTAATTAGTGCCACAACCTCGACGCACACTTACAAAGCAGAAACACTGCGTAACAAGTGCATTGTCCCACATCAAATTTAAGGAAAAAAACAAACTGAATGCTCACTGGATTTCCTGCTATTGTCTCAGAAGGAAACAAGCCAGTCGAAGGTGCTTATGTGCAGCTCTGATATGTACGGGGGAATCAGATATCAACCAAAACAACACTGGACCCCAGTGACTTATATTATATACAAAGAGACATGTTTTTAAATATTTTTATATTTAGTCATGAAGGTGAGTAAATGATGAAAGAACTTTCATTTTTGCGTGAACTATCCTATTATATTGTTGTTTGCACTAATGTTTTTTTTGTTCCTAATGTTGTTTCGGTTTCTAGCAAAAAACAGATGGAGGCTTCTTGTCTGCTTTGCATGCCCGAGAAAAAGCAGCGGCAATATAAACTCTCACACATAAATATAAACAAGAACAGTGGGATACAGAACGAGAACAATATCTCCCCCACACGCCTACCCACCAGACCCCGTCCCAAGAGAGGATCTTTCTTTGGGGTTGGAGGAGTTCATAAATCAGTGACTGCCAGGCGATGAGATTGAGACTGTCTACTTCTTTTTCCAAAAGAATTCTTTCAGTTTGACCAACAATATGATACTGCCTTATTCATGAATGTTTTTGTAGAATCAAATCGAATCTCTTCCACAATTAAATTAGGGCAAAATGTTTGCATATGAGAGTTCTCGGGTATATTATGGATCTTCTTACAAAGTCGAATGACACTAAATCACTAAAGAAGCAGAAGTCCAGGAAGAAGGTTTCTGATCTAAGTGTATAGTTTACAGGAGTCATAAAAAGTTGCAATGGCTTTGGTGAGAGTTTTAGGACTGATCTGTGTGGTAGATGGGTTTTTGGGGGAGGCCTGTATCCGGCAGCCTGCTCCCCTCTGACCCCGGGCAGCGTGGGAAAGAGTGTACAGGGAACCGGCGTGACCAGATACATTAACACAGATGACTCTAGCAGACCTGTGTGAACACCTGTCCTCCTCCTCTCTACCTCAGACATCCGTCAGTGGAGCTGTTCTCCCAGAGAGATCCTTGCATTCATCCCATTTTCTTCTACATAACGACGACATTAAGAATGATCGAATTTATTACACATTTCAAGAATTTTTAATTTTGAAGATGCAAATCATGAGATTAATTAGCATAATTTCGTTCTATTGTAGGGCCCTTTTGTTTTCAGCAGAATTTTTTTTTGGTTATATTTCATTTTCAGTTTAGCTACTTGTAATATATACTCATTTATATTAATTTGTTTTATGATAGTATTAAAGGGCCGTTAAGCAAACAAACAAACAAACACAATTACTTAATTAAAATCACTTATTTAGCTCCTGCATACCTAAAGGGGTATGTAAAAGGGGTCTGTATATTTAAAGGTGTCATACGGTGGTACATGCACTTTTTCAGGCTGTTTGGACTGAAATGTGTGTTGGGAGTGTGAGTACACAACCAACATACAATGATAAAGATCCACAGGTAGTTTTCTTTTGATTTAATTAAAATAAGTTGCCCCTTCTGAAATCAAGCCATTCTCAAATGCATGTCGGTGTGAGAGGCCACTCCCACAATAGTTGATTGACAGCAGCGTGTCACACAGACTGAACTGGTGTCTTACCTCAGACCCGC
>JAUCMU010000027.1:8765013-8777615 GCA_032275025.1 Enteromius treurensis | reverse complement strand
ATATATACAGTAATTATAAATATTTTATTATTAGATTTTCCAATTTCAATGCAATAGAACTGAAATGATCCCAGGTCCAAAAACCCCGGTAAAACAGACCATGTGACATCGGTGGATCAACTTCAGTTTTGTGACGCTTCGAGAATACTTTTTTTTTTGCGCAAAGAAATAAAAATAACATCATATACTCAACCATTCTCCTCCTATGACTTTACATTACTGGGTAACCATACTCTATCTTTTAGGTGCACTGCGCTGATTACACACATGCACGTGCGTTCACCCGGATGTAAACAAGGCTGATTTACACCAAATGCGCCAAAGCTTGCGTATACGGTGCGGAAGACGTAAGTCAAGGGAGAAGAGAAAATTATGTTATTTTGGTTTTAATTGCGCTAAAAAAGTATTCTCCTGGTGTCGCAAAAGGGAAGTTGATCCACTGATGTCACATGGTCTGTTTTACCGGTGTTTTTGTTATGTTTCTGGATGTGGGATTATTTCAATTATGTTGCTGTCTATGGAGGGACAGATGGCTCTCTGATATAATCAAAAATATCTTAATTTGTTTTCCGAAGATGAATTTTCGGGTTTGGAACAACAAGTAGGTGAGTAATTAATGACAGAATTTTCCTTTCTCTTTAAGGTGCTCTTGTTGCAGTGAATTATACATTTAGGTACGGAGTAATTTTAATGAACTACATGTACTTACTAGATGCTTAGGGTTAGGATTAGTGTAAGTGTTGCATCTAATTATGCATCATTTATTGTTATTATAATAGTAAATAAGTGCACCCTAAAATAAATCATAAACAATACTTCTATGTAATATTTATGTTGTATTTCAGCTTTATTTCAATCAGTGAATATCGGAATAGCTTTCGTTTCTCTTAACAGTAACAACAAGATTGAACTTCACCTGATGAACCTTCTTAATAAACTCAACAAAACAAACAAAAGCGAGATGTGTTTGAATAGGCCTGTTAATAAATACACAGTATTTAAGGCCATCCAAGGCCTTAATTCTGTTTAAACAAAGGACGGGATATAAGTTGCTCATCAATTCATGCTACTTTTCCTCCAAGGCGTAAACCAAGGTACTATACTTGTTTTCCGGACAAGTACTTTTCCAAAAAAAGCCCTTTTTCTAGTCTCATTGAGTATAGGAAGGCCATCTTCAACAACACACACGCTAGGATCAGAGGTCATTTCCACTGCAAACAAGCATCAGCTGAGTCTTACTTTGGGATTAAAGGGGTGACGAAAAGCCATTTTCTAACAACAAACACCATATTCCTGCAACACCATCTTGTTTTCATTGATTTAAGATGTTATGCTTGTCACACGCAGACACAGTTTCTGGATTGGTTTTATGGGTTAGAGACAGCCGTGGGAAGTCTTTGAAATAGCTGTTCTCCATGTACCATTCAGTTTTACTTCCTCTCAATACAGGTTTTGTTCTTAATAAAAATGCCATTTTCTTTTTTCTCCTATTACGTCATTTTCAATTCATTCCATATTGGCACCCTGAGTAAATATGATCCGAGAAGGCTGTGAAAATCAATCTCCATTGTTAATCCTTCTGATTTCTTATTTTTTTAAAAATCACAAAAATCTAACCACCCATTGGATAATAAGAATTTAAAATGAGGGGAAATATCATTATGAAATAAGTGGGTTTTTTTCCCCTCAAATACGCACAGGACACAATTATTGACACCCCTAGAAATTCTTATGAGTAAAAGTATATTACCATTCATATTCACAGTTCTGAGCACTCCAGGGTGCATCATGCAGCCATAGCTTCCTGTTTCACATAAATATCAATAGGAGGGAAAACAAAACCCAAATTCCCTGAATAATCCATCACATTGATCTTTTAAAATAAAAGATAAAAAGGCATAACTATGCAAATTATATATGTATGTATGTATAGTCAATTGTTTAAAAGTGACAGGAAAGGAAGTTTTGAAATAAAAACTGCTCTTTTAAACTTATTTATACTGTGTCTCCAGACAAATTGTTCATCTGAGCTATATCTCAACAATTTCGACAAGGCTTTCCTGGAGTCAGATCATAGGGACATTAAGCGTTTCATTATGAATGCTGATTCGATCAGACCAGATGTCTCTACTTAACTTCAACTCAAAGTTAAGACCAAATCCTAGTTCCTTCATTTGATCCCAGTGATGTGGATGTAGGCACCCGTGGGGGTTGGTGGAGGTTTCGTCTTTACAATATCTGGGTGAAAGGGCAGCTGACCCATACAGACACCTTGACTGTCCAGAAAAGACTGTTCCCATGAACATGAAAGCCCAAACTGAGTGAGAACGAGGAGGGCCTGAGGCTCTAAAGTAATTTCCCATAGTGGTGGCCCTCTCTTTCCTCCTTTAGGTCACACCTCAGGAGAGGTGTAAGGAAAGTGTGCCAGCTAGGTTCCCCAGACATCAAAGAGTCTGTCCCAGCTTCTAGATATTTGCCAAAGACGTGTCAGGATTTTCCCGGGAATATGAGCATATTGCAGTCTCAAGGACCTGAAACGTTCCCGTTAAATCTGACTCGAAATAACTAACGCGCTATTTACTCGTACGCTGGTATTTGACTACTTTCCAACATGATTACAATCTCAGCGAGTGAATCATTTGGATTTGTACAGTTCAGATGCAGCACTTCCCCATTTCCCCTAAACAGCGTGCTGGTAATTCTAACTAGACCCCTCAAGCAGTTTTTAAATAGGGTCCAGCCCTTTTCAGAGACACTACTCACAAAATACGCACAGAAACGCAAGGACTTTTAAATAAACAAGAAAACGTCTTGTGTTTCTTGAGAAACATCTGAGTAATAGTCTTTGCAGAGATCTTGAGAAAGAGTCTCTCATTCATCTCAGCACACAGACATGCAAGGAAGTGTGCAGCCGCCAACACATTGCTTATAAGTCCATGTACAGTCTTTGGGAGGACGTGGTGGAAGGGGGTGGGTTACAAAGGTGAGGAAGATGGGAGTGGACCACCTCATTCTTCCTAAAGGATCAAAGGCTACATCAGAAATTTCCCATGTCAACACATCCCATTTATAGAGGAAAGAGCGATTCAAATTCATTTGGGGGAGGCTCTCATGTGTGGAAGAGAAGTAATGTAAATTAAAAATGATCAAAGTGAATTAGACCGTATGAGCATGTTTATTTATAGCCTTTGAATGAATGGCACTTTCATTCCTACTAAAAATAAATAATATATAATATAATATGTTATTATATATAGAGGTGTAACAATGGAATCAGAGGCGCGCGGATCCAAGTGCAGCATTATTCAGAATCAAGCAGGCAGGGTCAATAACAGCGTCAGGAACAATACAGACAAACCAGAATCATAAACGATATACCAACATGGGAACAGACCTAGGTCAGCACACAGGAAAGCAAGACACGGAAAGGAAACGCTCAGAAATGTAACCGGGGGAATACGAGACTTCGCAATGAGGTGAATGCGTGTGTGAATTAAATAGTCCTCCTGATAGGAACCAGGTGAGTGTGCAATCAGTTCTTAACCAGGTGTGCGCAAACAGTCTTGGGCATGGGGTGTTATTTGAAAAGGAGCTTCTGAGATGATGGTGATGTTCTGGATGGAGTGCCCTCTGGAGGGGCTTGTGGGCACTCCGGCTGGAAAACATGACAAGAGGTCAGTAAGATTTTTTTTTTTGTTAAATGAAATGAATACTTTAATTCACCAAGGGTGGATTAAATTTATGAAAAGTGACAGCTTTTTACATTGTTAAAAAACCAAATACCTATTTCTGAATTGCAATGTATTTATATATATATATATATTTATTATTATATATACATATAAATAAATGTTTAATCGCTTAATCTTTTGTTAACATAATATATGAGTGCATAATGTCTTTATTTATAATGTATATATAAATACAAACACTTGCATGTATATATTCAAGAAAAATATGTTATTTTTAATAATGTTCAATATATTTATACATAATATAAAATAACTTAATACAAATATAAACATGTAAATGTATGCAAATAGTAAATATTTACAGTATGTGTGTGTGTGTGTGTTTATATATACATAATAAGTATAAACACATTATGTAACCAAAACTTTTTTTTTTGGATGCAATTAATAGTTGGACAGCAGCACTAATATATATTAAAATATTTATCCCCAGTTCTGTGCATCATCGTACATTTCATACAGTTGACTATTGACAAATATGATGAAACGCAACAACTACATAAATGCAGATATGCCCTAAAATTCTAGATATTGGAGCAAAAAATGTCTCTCATATCTTTTTGGGGTCATATTTGTATCATATAAGCGATATCACACAAGCAGTGAGAGCAATATCACTAGTAGCGCTTCTGTCCTGATAAGCAGATTGAGTGCAAATGTGATATTAATTCATTATTATTATCATTAAATACATAAAAATTTAAAACGTCATTTGGTTTTGGAAACCCTTCATATGTAGGGTTTCCACAAAAATATAAGCAGCACTGTTAATAAATAAAGTTCTTAAACATTAAATCAGCATCATGTGGCACTGAAGACTGGAGTGATGGCTGCTAAAAATTCAGGTTTGAATAAAAGGAAAATAAATAATATATCAAATATATTCAAATAGAAAATTACTTTCTAGTTATTTAAAACTGTATTCATACTGTTTTTTTCTGTTTTTTTTTTTTTAATCCAAAATCAATGCTCCTTCAAAAATTGTTTGTTGTAATTTTACATCAACAGTATCTTGTCACAATCAGTAATAAATACACACAAACAACTGTACGATAAGGCAATGGCCTATGCATAAGTAGCCTTCAGGTGAAAGTGCACACGCTTTCGTGGCAGCTGACACTTCACCCAACAGGAAAGGCTTGTATTTTGAGCCCGGAGAGAAAGAACAATGTGCTGATAAGTCTCAACCTTCTCAGTACAAACACGTACATAAGTATTTTGCAACTGTTTCCACTAAACCTATTTGATCAACAGATGATCTGGTTTAAAACATGTACCATCGTCATAAAAACTTGTGGCTATTTTATGAATCTCTGTCAACAGACCACATGAGAATGACGTTACAAATGAACATTCCTTAGATTGAAAACAGATAAAGGTCAACGTCACCACTGCTGGTGGGCCTGATTTGACGTGGCCCCTCGACAATCCTTAAAACGTTCTCTAGAAAACAGGACAGCTGCTGCTGGACCTGTTCTTTGATTTGTTAGACCGGGAGCTGACTGTGAGCTCTGTGACCTTTGACCTTTTGCTGGGGCGCTAATCTGCCAACTGTCGTCAGGAGTCAGAGAACACGATTTATCCGTCGGGTCAAGGACCTTGCACACACAGCAGAAGAGAGGAAAAGAGAAATATACATATAAAAAGAAAACTACTTTAGGGCAAAAATCATAACGTTTGACAGACAACTAAATTTAAGGTTGCAAGCAGGAAGTCCTTGAAACTACAAACGGGAAGAGGACACTGGAATAGGCTATAGGCCTATGCTGAGGTTATTCTGGTTCATCTGGTGGTGCCCCAGAAAGCCATAATAAACTGACAGACACTTCCTTCTCAGTAGCTGAAACTGGATATGACCTATGCCATTACATAAAATAACTTAATTTTCTTCTCAAGATGTGCAATAATAAAGTATGAAGAGAATATTCCATAAGAAAAATTCCAAACAAAATATACACACTTCCTGTTGTAGAACGTTGGGAAATTAACAGCTCGAGTAGTTAGCTAAAATGTAACGTTTTTATCCAATTTATTATTGACAAAACAACGCGTATATTTCTACGATGGAAATATGTGCTGTTTAACGTGATAAAATAACTGACGCGATTACTGCAGCCACCGTTTTCCGCTTCCTGTCAGGCCAGGCTACTGTTGTTTCCTCACACTGCCATTTGGTAGCGTGAATTTAGTAGCTGCTATACAACTTTCCCGAAAAAATGTCCAAAGCAGGTCATTCCGTAGCCTGCCTGTCATCGGCGTCTGCCCTGGTTAATCATCCCGGTAATGGCGTGTGTCTCACGGTTTTAGCCACAAGGTGTCGATACGGCGAAACTGTGAAAGCGCCATTGAATCGTTATGGACGCAAGATTCGCGCCACATATAAACGTTATAGATACATACAAACAAATCAATTTTCGGCTTATTTTTATTATATGATTTTATTATTATTTGATGTAATTTAAAAAAGTCTAATCAAAACATTAAAATAATAATAACGATACATTATAGTTTAATCATTAAAAGTGTTTACATAAAAGTGTTTTTTTTTTTTATGCTATAGAGGCCCATTTAATAGAGGTTGGTCTTAATGTCAGCCTACTGATAAATATAATTAATTTTAATGATTACATTATATATAAATGACATTTTGCAGATAAGCGCAATTGGGCTACATACTACCAGCTTTCTGTTTTTAGTTTGTATGTGCAGTCGTACTGTTTTAAACTGTGGCATAGCATTTGTAGAACATTTGTTTTGAATGAAGGGAAAGTAAAATGTATTATTAAAGCACAGTAAAGTTATGGGTGGTCTGGCATTTTCTAATTTGGAGAATTCTTGTGCATCCCAGGTAGAGCCAATTTTGAACTGGATGCAATTGAATAACAAATTAAAGTGGAAAGGGTTAGAAAGGAAAAGAAAAGAATGCACTTATGAAATAATTTTTTATGAAATGAATTTAATAGAAAGACATTATGTTTTCTTCCTTATGCCTTTACTTTACTCTCACTTCGCTTTTCAGAAGAGAGAGCCCAGTTTTCCATTTTCCCCCGGCTGTCAGATGACTGAGACAATGGTATGTGACAACTGACCCGACAAAACCGCGCTGAGGACAAAAGGACAAATCACTCCTGCTGATGTGAAATACACGGCAACATTTTATTGTATTTCTCTACCCATTTTATAAGTTTACCTAAAAACTCATCTCATCATGAAACTTCAAGTCTCATATCCAAACTTCTTATCCACCTCTTGTCTTTGGTCAGCACTGTAACAAAATGTGATCGTTACTCCAAATTACTGTCTTCTGGACCTCTTCCACGTTCATCGACCTCCCGTGCAGTTACCCGTTTTTGCACAAATAATGGGAGGAATTTAGGGAATGGTCCAGGCGTCTCCTACTGATGGGTTGGCCTTGTGCCATCTCTCTCCCCCTCCTTTCGTTCGGACCCTCTAAAGTAAAGCACTGAACACAGCCTCCCAGCTTCCTGATCTCCCGTTTAACTTGTACAGAGAAAACAGGATGCGTGCTGAAAAACACCAGCAGGCAGTAAATAATGAGGATGTGTTAATGTTGAGCAGAGATCATATTTAATGTCCAAATATCTTTTGAAGGTCTTTGTTATCTTTGTAAAGGATTAATGATTTGGCAAATGAGCCACCGGTCTGCAAGAAATGTGTTAATATACTAAAATTAGAAGAAAATGCAGTATCAGGACACTTTAGAACCACACTTCTGTTGGGACTTTGCATTGGTGAAATGTGGGGAAACGTTTGCATTTGGTTTTTTAAAGGTTCTGAGTTCATTGCCTATCAATCTACAATCTTTAGGGCAAATCCAAACAGGATCAGATGTTGACTTGAAATGCATACATTCATGCATCAGCTGCAGAGGAATCCAAACAGTGTTTGGTTTACCCTGCAGTGATTAATCATAGTGTTTTTCCCTACACTTTGATCATTTAACACGAACATAACATAATTACATTAATGACGTTCATTTTAGAACAAAGTAAACATGCAAAAACGGGGAAAAAAAAACAGGATGTTTTGCAAATTAGTTTTGTTTAGACTTGTTGCATGACCCACACAAAAGGGAGAATGCATATTTTGTCAGCCCATAACAAAATATGCACTGTAGATGCCAAAAGAGTTTATTTTGGCACTAAGCACATTGAAGATGAATTATTAACTCGTTTATACTAACTAACAGAATACTTGAGCAGATTGTTCATCTCTCCAAATATAGATCCTATTCTTTGGGTTTGCAATCTCTTCTGTGTAGATTCACTTGAATAATTAAATGTGACGACTTCATATTAAGTTTGTCTTGATGATTGATTATTATTTAAAAAATGCTCAGTGTAGTGGCCCAGAAGTTCTTGGAATCGTTTGATGGTGTTACCGAAAGCTTTGCAGACAGGACCGACAAAGTGGAACAACATCCTGTTGTCCCTGTTCCAAAATCTAAAGTATCGATGCTTGCTGGTCTAAATCGAGATCGAGGGGAGTTGCTAATTTCCCGCTCTTACGACGTAGGAGGATGAATATTGAAGCTGAATTATGCTATTAAAGGTTTTTCTGTTGACCTGTGTAAACCGTGGTGAACACAGACTTCCTTTTTTCACATTTGTATTTAAATTAGAGTTTCTTTTCTGTTGTATCTGCATGTTTAGTGGGAACCCATTTTATTGCCTTTTGTTTCTGCAACTCTCCTAGATTTTTCTGCTGCTTTGCAACTTCCTGATATTTGTCCTGAAATATTTTCTGCCATGTGCTCAGTGAGGAGGGTTTTCCAAAAGCATTGTTTTACATTGAAGAATGTAGATTTCTCATAAATTCCCGGATTATCTTTATTCTCTTGATATTATATGTCAACATGCCATAAATGAAACAGGAGATGGGTTTACTTTAGTCACATTCTAAATGAAAGTATTGTTAAGTAACGAAAGTAAAAATACAGATATATTTACAAAACGGACGCATGACTGACTCAGCAGACTTTCATTGATTTATGGAGTATGACTAATAATCCTGTCTTTGTGTTTAGCTTTAATTATAGGGTATAGTATGTCTGTAACCTGTTTTTTTGTCTAAGTATTCAGACCAGAATTATGTTTGGTTAAATCGGCAAACATCAAAATAACAGTATCGAGAAACGTTAGATGACTCTGTTTTTTCTTTCTGTTCATGATATTCAATGATAACTAATTTTAAACTTCTTACATTTTACACTGTTTTCTGTTTAAATAGCAAAAAGTTCATGTATACTATAATTGTTGAATCAGGGTGTTTCCTCTGCTTTCATAATTTCAGAAAATAATTATGGAGGAAACGAGAAAAGCCCTAGAAAGCACTTCTAAAATTCCCATTATGCACAAACATTTGTTAAACCAATTAAATTAGATGGCAATTATATTGGAAGATATAATGATGTAAATATTAGTGCTATGTTGGTAAATTTTTTCTAATGATTTTTTTGTTGTTGTTCATATAATCACAGTGCAAATAAGTACATACAATAGCTTTAGTTAGAGAAACATGTATAGAGTGTTTTAAAAAGCAAATGCCTATTTGCAATGTCAAATGATCCTACATCATAACAGGGAAGTAATGTAGCCATTATTATAGAGAAATAAGACCAAGCCTTAGACAAACAAGGTGCTGTGTTCTGTCTTATTCTCAAAATAAAGGTGCAAAAGCTGTCAATTTTGATAACTTTTTTTAGTAAAATATTATCATTTAAAGTGTACACATTTAAACATGAATATTTAAGCAAAAGTGTACCTTATAAAGAGATACCACCCCAATGACAGCTTTTGTAGCTTTATTTCTGAGAGTGTATTGGATGAACACAGCAGAAATTTAAGATGGGATTAATGGGTAACATAGACAAGCAGGAACGATGGTTATCCAGACTTCCACTGCAAGCACACCCACACATACAGGAATTGGGAATGCTACGTAATTCTGAATAATTTGATCTACGCTAAAAAAAAATGTCCATGAGAGGCTGTGGAAGCATATCTGATCAAACTGAAAGATGTTGAAAAAAAACCCCAAAAAAACAATGCAATGCATGGAAGCATTTGAAAATACATACTAAATCCACTCCTAGCTCTCTGGGACAGCAGCGTGTGTTATTGGTATTATTATCTGGTGCTGATTTCCTTAATTATCTGACCCTATTAGCCTAAATTTCCAGTTCTAGATTCAATTCTAAAAAATTGCATCTTTGCACTGTCACTAACTGATTCAAGTCCGCCCAAGAAGGCTGGTCTTCCACAAAAGACAAATGCACGAGAGGAGAGGATAATGCAGAGACTCTCAATGGCCAATCGGTTCAAGACTGCGGCTGGAATTGCTTGCCAGGGTAAGCATTTGTGTCGGCATATGGTCTCTCGACATTTAAGAGAATTTGGACTGAGAGCTCTGCAGTGACCAAATCTCTCATCACCATAAAGAATCAAAAGACTAGACTACCCTGCTGAAGAGAATGTTGTGTGGAAAGAGAAGAACGGGTCCCAAGTTCACTTCGGTGATGAAAGCAAGTTTCACGTATTTGAGTCTGATGGGGAACATTGTGTTCTTCGTCAAACTGGGGAAAGACTAAACCCAAAGTTTGTCAGTGTAGGGTGAAGGAGGTAGTGTCATGGTTTGAGGGATGTTTTTTGCAGCAGAAGTTGGGCCTTTTATAAAGCTACAAGGCAGAGAGTGAGTGCCTATGAACACCTTCAGCAAGATGAGGTTCCTTTCCCTCAGTTCAGAAGTTTTCACGCAGAACAATGCCCCTGTCACACCACAAAAGTTCCTTGAAGCTGTAAGCACACATACATACTCAAAGTCCTGATCTAATCCTGATTGAAAATCTCTAAAAAAGTTCCTCGTGACAAAGAAACCCTCTACAGTCACCAAGCGATGGAAGACAGTGGACCCAGATTACACCAGCACAGCGTGACAAACAAGTGATGTTTTGTGGCTGCAGATGTGCTGAAGTTATAAAGCAGGGGTCTCTATGCATCCCACTAATTTTGGACTACTGTAAACTTCAGACATTTTAAATGCAATCTATCTTTGCACTACTAAGTGCCTTGGTTATTTTGTAAAACAACGTTCTGCTAGCATGGTAAAGCCGAACGATCAAGATTAAATTATTTCTGGTACAGTGTTTTCCACTGTACATTGCTGCTAACAGTATTAACATTTACGTTTGTAGAGAGTTCTTATAAAGTTATCTCTCCAATAGAAGGGATCAAGATATTCCCATTATTCACTTTTTGTCTCATATTACTTTGGACAACTTTGATGTTGGCTCACATATTGTAAAAGGGAACATAGGCTTGCCAACATCAACAACTGTGTTTCTGCTCATAATCAAATTCAGTCTGGCACTCCTCCGCATTGATATTAAAAGTATTCCTAACAATATACAGTGTTAGGGTAATCATTCTCCAATTGGCATGTTTGCTCTTTCAAGAAAAGGCTGACTTTTTTGGAAATGTTCACAGTAAATTGCATGGGAAAATTCCAGGATCTGTGTCAGATAAGCGTCTGGAATATTGTCCCTTTAGAGACCGAGGTGACGTTGACGGTGACAAAACAAAACGAAAGCAAAAGCATGAGCGCTGCACACCTTTTCCTGACACACGTATTAGTTATAATAAGAAAAGCATGTGATGTTTATTGCGCTAATTTGAAAGCAAAACTGCTATTTATTTTTTGCTTATAGTAAATAATTGAACGCTTCCTGTCTACAGGAAATGTTGGCTGACTATTGCAATAAACCTGTTCAGCAGCTTATTTCAAGAGTGCAACTGTTAAAATGAATTTTTTTCTCCCCCTGCAGAATTTTAAACATGCAGCACCTCTCAAAACCACTCATCACTTACAAAGAAGTGATATATCACTCGAATTGTGCAAACAGTTTGGGTTTCAGAGAACCCCCTCAATTCTTTTTTTTCATTTATTTGTTATCTTGGCATCTTGAGATTAAATGGGTAAAATTCCTGAGGAACACACACAGGAAGTGCAGTAATTTTGAATCTGGGGGCTTGCTTTGGCTTCACTTCAAGAAAAATGTTCTTTGTAATTGCATTTGGCTAATTGGAGCTCTTTTACAACTGACTGTGCAGGAATGACAGAAACCAGTGTAAAGATACTGGAAATTCCCTCTCAAACCTACGGCGGATTTTTTTTGTTTTGTTTTTTGCTTGTTTTGTTTATTTTGAATAAAGAAAACAATATGCAAATGACATCTATAAAGAGTGGGCTTCAGGTTGTTTCAAACTTTTCCAGAGCACGCCAGAATCATTAATGAAAGGCAAAAAGCAACTGGTTTCGTTATGTGACAACTAGGTCTGTTCTGCTATTTCAGATGTGACTTTCATGTCATGCACTGGTTAGTACATGATTGACCTGTGCATTAAAAATAAATAAACCCTTAAAAATAAATCCAGTCAGCTCATGCAGTCTAAGAACACACTGAAACCATGAATGTGGAATTTTGATACAAAGAAACAATGTAAAATTAGACTTGTATGTTCTTGCTTCCACTGATCAAACAAAATAAAGTTGATGACACATGTCAGACGTCGTTGCCCTGGGCGAGAAACTGTTTTTGTGTGTGTGTGTGTGTGTGTGTGTGTGTGTGGATGATCATGTTTTGTCTGTACTAAATAGCCAAAAATACATTGTATGGGTCAAAATGATAGATTTTTTGCCAAAAATCCTTAGGATAGTAAGTAAAGATCATGTTCCATGAAGGTTCCAATTTCTTACCGAAAATATATTAAAACTTCATTTTTGATTATTAATATGCATTGATAAGATCATCATTTGGACAACTTTAAAGGT
>JAUCMU010000027.1:8742551-8761232 GCA_032275025.1 Enteromius treurensis | reverse complement strand
ATGTGCGTGTGTTTGTTATTTTTGTGTTTATTGTTTACAATAACATAGGTCTTATGGTGTTTTTGACTCTTTAATTCAGAAATGTAAAAAATAAATGAATAAATAAGCATTCTCATCAAGAGATGTGTTTAGCTCGTTTTACTACACGAAATTGCTTTTTAATGTACCTTTTATTAAATGAATTGATCAGACAAAAATGAGCATCACATCATTGACCCTTCCGCCTTTTACACACGAAACATTAGGCAAACAAGCATTAGGCCTGAGATATTGCACTGGTGGGAATGAATGTCTTTTTGTAATGAATGTGAAAGCTAGTCAAAGTACAGAAGTAGGGTTACACTTCCCAATACGGTCTAACATTACAGCCTTTCCGCCATGCAAATTAATGAAGTCCACAAACACTGGACAAATGCATGCGACCAAGCTTTAACGAACATCTGTGATGGTACGGGGGGCTCCGAGGGGAATTCCTCATAAAGGGACCATATGACTAAATTTATGTTTCTTCCTCCTATTACCAGACATTTAAATAATAGAGTAAAATAGCATCCATTAAACTGATCGCATTGTGCTAACTCAAATTGTGTTTATTATGCTAATGGTACATGAAATTAAGAAAAAGACCTTGATGTCAGGAGAGTTAATTAATGGACTTTCTGAGAAAGCGCAGAGATGTAATTCATTTTGGGGTAAGCGAGTCTCATTTGCAGTTGCATGGGTCCGAGCACTGCTGATTGCATGAGTTATTCTTGCAGATGTGCCACTCACAGTGAATTCCCTTCATTAGAAATGAACACCTCATTATATAAAGCAGCTAATTAAACATAATATAGCCCTGCAATGACTCATTAATACACAGCTCCAATATGTAACCACTATGACTTTAGCATTTCAATGCATCTCTATATTTAAGCAAACAATGTTATTAAGAACACTAATAGGGAGCTCAATATTTTTTTGTCAATCCGTTTTATTGTTTTTTTTTAATCCACCTGCAATTTTTCTTCACCAGGTGCACCTGTTATGGTTTCAGTTCACATTCAGTGAATTTGTGCAGCCTTGGTTGTTAATGCATTACACATCTGTTCTTCATGGGACTCATAAACAAATTCACAACAAATCATGGTTAGGAGATTGTAATTAGAATAATGTAGGACACAACAAAAGAGATTGAAAAACCATCCGGACCACTCTACTAAATCTCAATCACACGAGTTCCAACTTTCCCCTTTATACCATCACTAAGCTCTATAATTCATTGCTAATTAGAAATGCTCCAGAATACACACATTCTCTACGAGAAGTGGAAATCATCAATCGAGTATTCTAAGTGTAACACTTTATTTCAGCTCAGTGTGTGTTTGTGGGCACAAAGACAGCCAGCCATTAGGCCATTAATCCACCAGTCTTTATGAGTAAGTCATTGAATCATTCATTCAACCAATCATTTCAAAAATAAAATGATTCATTCTAAATTATGTGTTGCTCTTATACTGGCCATGTTTTGATTTTATTTGGAACTGTTTTTACTGCCGAGTAAAACTAGCCCTGCAATATTGTGCCTAAATTTACTCAATATTTACTTCTTGTTTATGGTTGTATGAAATCAATATCATGCTTGTTTGCTCTAGCAGACAATTCTTCATGACACTCTTCAGACTTTAATTCATCTTTGAAACACAAATAAACATATATGAATGAAATATAAATGCTCCTGCATTGAAAGTGTAAGTAATGAGTTATTCAAAATATTTGTATTAAACCGTTTGATTAAATATCTTTACTTTTTTTAGATGTACAAGTCTTAAGAATTTATATGACATAAGGATGAGTAATTGATGCAGTTTTTTAAACATAAACTAATTAAAAATAAATTAAAAATTAAGTCATTTCAATTAAGACAAATATGCTTGTATGATGTCTTAATATGCAATGTTACTTCTCAAGTTCATTTATTTTTTAAGTAGGTTTAATATACATTGTAACCATGAAACATGACAAAAATATGCATGAGAGTGATTTAGATGACTCTTCACACCCAAGGCAACTTACACCACAGTAATAGCAGTATAGTCTCCAAGGAGAAACTTTTTCTCCTTTCACTAACTGTTGCCAACATCAACCGATATAAGAGCTATTACTGTGAAAACATTAGTATAATACTACGTTTGTACTGCTGTGGTTATCATACGCATATACTTAACCTATGATTCATAGCTTTCATTACTCCTGGCATAATGCTCATTAAAAAAAATAGCTGGTCCATATTAGCCCACAATATACATGTCACATAATTAAAAGCGTTCAACAAACCTTGTTCAAATAACGCTCACTTTCCAGGCTCTGTTTCATGAGAAACATGTATTGTCCTTATTGTGAATCCACAAGAGACGGTTCAAAAACGGCCTCTTGGTGGAGGTTCAAATCTGTCTACTTCTGTGTAATGCAAAACCTTCCTGAAAGTCTGACAGTGGCTTGACGTTGAGATGTGTTAATTACTGTAATGGCACACATTCTCATTAAGACATTGTTTATGTGTCCCGGGGCCTCGTGGAGTCTAAGTGCCGGTCTTGCTCACTCGTATGCCACCGTGTCGTTTTGTTCATCATGACGACGATGGCCTCGTTAGTGTAGACAGCTGTTCCTCCCAGCAAAAGACAAAGCCGTGGCAGGCTCCACTTGGTCAGGACAAGCAGCGGCAGAACTCTGGAAATGGGAGGACATGCAAGCTTGTGCCCCCACTGCATCCGAAATAGCAGCGTGCCACTATGCGGGCTAATGTTAATGAGTAATCAGAGGAACAGGAAGAGGGTGCCTTAGGACACATCATTGGCACAACCCCCACCCTTTTCCCACTTACTAAGTCCATGTGGTGGGCTCCCACAGACCCTCACCCTTTCCTAAAGCAAATATGCATGTTACCAGAATTCAGGATTGATGCCAGGAGCATCAGCAGTGGAATATGTATCTCACATGCAAATATGCACATACATAGCCTGAAATATTATATTTATGAGATCCAAACATATGAACGATCAAGCAAAGTTTGCATTCTTAAAAAGGAAGGTTCCAAATGGTGGGCCGATGACACAGAAGCATTTTGAGTTCCCCCTTTTGAGTTCCTTCTTAGTATTTTAAGAAGTCAAAGTACTTTTCACCATATAAATTGCAATAGAAAGGTTCCCTGAATGTAGAAGATTCTTTGTGGAACCATTGAAAAAAAAATGTGTGTGTGTGTATATTTACTAATTGGAATTCTTATGATACCTAGGATAGAAGTAATGACTTTGGACAGGACATGTTGATGTTAAACATGCTGGCAAAGAAGTCTTGTTAACGAAAACTAGTGATGCAATGGGTTTTTTTTTTGTTTGTTTCAAGAGTTCACTTTTCCTTGTAATAAATAATAGAGCAAATTTGGGGAGCTGTCTGGGGAGCGAGCCAGGAGAACAGCGAACTTTGAACCCTAGGGGAAATAACCCTAGCGAGGGTGAGGGTGAGGTGTTCGGCTCGTTCACCGACTGCCCCCTGATGGAAAGGTTTGGAGAAGGCGGAGAAGGGGAGGAGGAGGGATGCGTTCAAAAGCGAGATGAGGGAACATAGAGTTGGGGCGAATTTATAGTAAGGGGAAAGCAATATGATTGGAAGAGATTGATTAGAGAACCGCCTACCAGCCGTGTGTGATTACTGCATGTGATTAATGCGTTCACAATCCTCTCGAAACCATGTTTTTTGCAAAACATAAACTTTCAAGACTTCACGTTTCCTAGTAATAAATAATAGAGCGAATTTGGCGAGCTGTCTGGGGAGTGAGCCGGGAGAACGGCGAACTTTGAACCCTAGGGGAAATAACCCTATTGAGGGTGAGGCACATCCTGATTTTGCTGAGTTAGGCGTGTTCCTGGGTCAACATATTTTGTTGACCCTGGAACAACATTTTATTCCAAAATTTTTGTTTTGACCATATCTCTACACCTAAGCCTAACCCTACCCATGAGTAATGCCTAAAATCAGAGGAAATTATAGATGACTGACACTGATGTACAAGCACCAAACACTGATTATAAGCCTGAACTTCACAAAAAATATAAACGGGTCCTTCAAATCTGATTGGCTAATCACAATGTTGTTCCAGAGTCAACAAAGATGTTGACCCAGTGACATGCCTAACCCAGCAAAATTAGGTTCTGCCGAGGGTGAGGGTTTGGTGTTCAGCTCGTTCACCAATTGTCCCCAAAAAGAGCTTTAGAGACAGCAGCCAAATTTAAGTGGCCAAAAAAAGGCGTTGAGAGAGGATGCTGTGTCTTGAGGGATATATATGTATATACATATATATATATATATATATTTTTTTTTTTTTTTACGGGTGACCGGGTCCGGGAACCTGTGGAGAAGCAGAGAAAGGGATTAGGAGACATCATGAGATGACAATGAGTTAAGACAAGTATAAACATAGTAGGGGTTTGGCGAGAGTTGGGTTGGCTGGACGGTAATGGACTTCTTGCGGAGGTTATAGATTACTGGAAAATATAGTAAGCCTACGCAGAGGCTGGGAATGAACCTTCGCAGAGGTTTTAAATTGACTTCTGCGGAGGTTGTAGATTGCTGGAAAATGTAATAAGCCTACACAGAGGCTGGGAATGAACTTTCATGGAGGTTTCAAGACGACCTCTGCGGAGTTTGTAGTAACTGGAGAATGTATAGTAAGCCTACGCGGAGACAGGGAATGAAACTTCGTGGAGGTTTTAAATTGACCTCTGCGAAGGTTGTAGATTACTGGAAAATGTATAGTAAGCCACCGTGAAGGCTGGGAATGAACCTTCGCGGAGCTTTAAAGTAACCTCTGCAGAGGTTAAAGATTATGGGAGAATAAGGAAGCCTACGCGGAGGGGTTCCTTCGCCTGTGACACTGCTGGTCACAAGTATGCTCGCTGGAGGGCAAGGAAATTCGTCCAGGTCCCCATCCTCTCCCACACTTCATAGTGGAGTATGGTTTGCTGTACTGTGTCGCCCAGCGGAGGGGGAAGGAAAAGCAGTTGTTGGTGGTTCTGAAATCAAAAACAGAATCTTTCTTGGAGTTGGCCCATGCCCATCCCCTAGCAAGACACCTTGGGGTGGCCAACGCCTCCTTGCAAATCCGAGATAGGTTTCACTGGTCTGGCCTGGAGGTTAAGCGGTTTTGTCAAGCACTTTCTGACTGTCAGAAGACCTCGCCCAGACCGCCTCCCCCAGTCCATTCATTCCACTGCCCGTCATTGAGGTACCCTCGAGCGCATCTGGATGGATCTGCTGGGGCCACTGCCAAAGTTTGCCCAGGGGGCACAAACACATCCTGCTTATTGTCGATTACGCCACCCAGTTTCCAGAAACAGTGCCACTTCGAGAAGCCACCACCTAGGCCATTGCCCAAGTGCTGTTCCTTCTGTGAAGCCAAGTCGGCATCCCAGAAGAGATACTGACCTACCAGGATGCTCCCTTCATGTCTCTGACTGCAAATAAGGACCTCTGTCTACAATCCCCAGACTGACAGGCTTGTTGTATGATTTAACTAAACACTCAAACAGATGCTGAGACGAGTGGTGGCTAAAGGGTAAAAGGGATCGGGATCTAATGTTGCCATACGTCTTGTTTGGGATACGAGAGGTTCCCCAAGCCTCCGTCTGCTTTACCCCATTCGAGTTTCTTTTTGGCCGATAACCCAGAGGCCTGCTGGATGTGAACCCTCATGCGGCCCATGGTCCAGCCCGATTGTTCTTGTCCCAAAGTCAAAAGGCACCCTCTGGTTTCGTAATGAATTAAGAAGTGTCTGAGTTCGCCAGCTCCCCGAGTGGATGAACTCCTTGACCGGCTAGGAAGGACCGATATATTTTCACAATTGATCTCACCAAAGGTTACTGGCAAGTACCACTGACTGAGGAGGCTAAGCCAAAAACGGCATTCTCAACCCCTAGTGGCCACTGGCAATATCGAACACTAGCAATATCGAACATATATATATATATAGAGGGGTATATATATATATATATATATAGTGGGTACGAAAAGTATTCAGACCCCCTTACATTTTTCACATTTTGTTATATTGCAGCAATTTGCTAAAATCATTTAAGTTATTTTTTTCACTCATGAATGTACACACAGCACCTCATATTGACAGAAAAATGTGAAATTGTTGACATTTTTGCAGATTTATTAAAAAATAAAGACTGAAATATCACATTTCACACACTAAGTATTCAGCCTCTTTGCTGTGTCCCTCATATATTTAACTCAGATGCTGTCCACTTCTTCTGATCATCCTTGAGATGGTTCTACACCTTAATTTGAGTCCAGCTATGTTTGATTATACTGATTGGACTTGATTAGGAAAGCCACACACCTGTCTATGTAAGACCTTACAGCTCATAATGCATGTCAGATCAAAAGAGAATCATGAGGTCAAAGAAACTGCCTGAAAAGCTCAGAGACAGAATTGTAGCAAAGCACAGATCTAGCCAAGGTAAAAAAAAAAAAATGTCTGCTTCACTTAAGGTTCCTAAGAGCACAGTGGCCTCCATAATCCTTAAATGGAAGGCGTTTGGGAAGAAACTGAGCTATCTGGGGACAAGTGCCGTGGTGAGAGAGGTAAAGAAGAACCTAAAGATCACTGTGGCTGAGCTCCAGCGATGCAGTCGGGAGATGGGAGAAAGTTGTAGAAAGTCAACCATCACGGCAGCCTCCACCAATTGGGGCTTTATGGCAGAGTGGCTCGACAGAAAACTCTCCTCAATGCAAGACAGATGAAAGACATTGAGTTTGCTAAAAAAAAAAAAACACATGATGGACTCCAAGATGGTGAGAAAAAAAGATTCTCTGGTCTTATGAGACCAAGATAGAACTTTTGGCCTTGATTCTGAGCAAAATGTGTGGAGAAAACCAGGCACTGCTCATGACCTGTCCAATACAGTCCCAATAGTGAAGCCTGGTGGTGGCATCATGCTGTGGGGGTGTTTTTCAGCTGCAGGGATGGGACGACTGGTTGCAATCGAGGAAAAGATGAATAGGGCCAAGTACAGGGATATCCTTCAAAAAAACCTTCTCCAGAGTGCTCAGTTCTCTGGACCTCAGACTAGGCCGAAGGTTTACCTTCCAACAACACAATGACCCTAAGCACACAGCTAAAATAACGAAGGAGTGGCTTCACAACAACTCAGTGTATGTTCTTGAATGGCCAAGCCAGAGCCCTGACTTAAACCCGATTGAGCATCTCTAGAGAGACCTAAAAATGGCTGTTTACCATCCAACCTGACAGAACTGGAGAGGATCTGCAAGGAGGAATGGCAGAGGATCCCCAAATCCAGGTGTGATCTTTCCCAAAAAGACTCATGGTTGTATTAGATCAAAAGGATGCGTTTACTTAATACTGCATACTTAGGACCATGTGATATTTCAGTTTTTCTTTTTTTAATAAATCTGCAAAAATGTCAACAAATCTGTGTTTTTCTGTCAATATGGGGTGCTGTGTACATTAATGAGAAAAAAAAAAAGAACTTGAATGATTTTAGCAAATGGCTGCAATATAACTAAGAGTATAAAATTTAAGGGGGTCTGAATACTTTCCCACTGTGTGTATATATATATATATATATATATATATATATATATATACATACATATACACACATCCAGTATAATATAATATTATCTGAAGATATACACTGAAAATGCTGGTAAATTTCACAAACAGTTACAAAGAAATAGAAGATGACATTTTAAGGTAGATAATTGTATATAGTATTTTCTTGTAAAGTGCACTTCAATCTTTGTTTTATTTACGAATTAATTGAATCAGTTATTTTTATCTGCTCGTTTTTCCCCACATTTTCAAGAGACAAAATCATGGGACTTTCCTCTCAAAAATCAAGCATTTGACAAACCATTTCAAATTGAAAACAATTAGTAATGTGGTGCATCAGAATTAATGTTAACAAAGGAAATGAGCTGGAGAGCATTGTGTTTCTCTCAGATAAATATCTGAAACAAACAGTCTCTGAGCAATGCAGACCTTCTGGCAGACCTCCTGTGTGAAGCCAGCATTTTCAGCATATTATTTACATCGTAACACTGATAGTTCGGTGTATATAGTAGGCTATAGGACACATGAGTTAAGTACACATGGATTTCAAAGGAATACTGAGATTGATTTTTTATTTGAGCCAATATAAATATGTTTGTGATAAGCGGGTTTACAAATGTAAAGATAACAAAAGACAGAAATATACACTGAGTCAGAGTGGTCAGATGAGGTTTTAGTGTGGGAATTTCCAGAGAGGTGGACTTTTCTCCTCCCCAATGGTTTGTGCTTTGAGGATAAACAGCAAATATGAAATCACTAGTAATTATTTAGACATTTTTGCAACTTGTGCAGCATAGCTCGAAAGTTGATAAAGACAACAGACATGCTGTAAAAATGCTTTGTAACTACAGATGAAAGATTGTCATTTTTTCTTTCTATTTTAAAATTTCACGCTATACATTCAGCATGTTACTGTAAAAAAGTACTTGCAGTTTTCTGAGTTAAAATGCTTTCTGAAACAATGTTGCAATACATTGTCACGGTGACCGAAATAATGATTTGCATTCATGTACAAAACAATGTAATAGTAATAATAGATTTATTAATGTGCTTTTCTTTGTATCTATTTTATTTCGTGAGGGAACTCATTTTAAATATGACATACAATTCCAATGTATCATTGAGAAATGATCTCAGTGGGTATCAAGAATTAAAGCACACTTAGGGGTTGTTCAAAGTGTTCATCTTGTGAACCCTGAAGGAGGGAGCAGCGTGTTTTGTGTATTTCCTTTTGAACTGTTTTTTTAACTTTCCCACCGGCTTTTCTTTGCAGAAATGTGCAACCATTTATAGTCATGCTTTTCTCGATTACACCAGAACAATGACATTGACTTGGAAAACTATGATTGTTGCCCAGCGAGTAACAATCTGCTGATTATGGTAAGCGTGAACAGATGTAGTAAGTAATTCCATTTCAAGTTGTTTTGGTACATACCAACCAATCTCAAGGTGCTTTACCTGCGCCACAAGGTTTGTGACATCATAGCATTTCCCTGTCCGACTTGTGTGTTTACCAACCACTTTGGCAATCGACCAACCTTGCGTTTTACACGTTTCAATTATATGATTTAACCACAGGGCTTTTAATAAACCATTAACCATAATGGTTTACAAGGATTGAAAATGGATTTCACAGACTGTTTTGTCACTTTAACTATGTTAACTATAATGATAAGCAAGTATACAATATATATTCTCATTATGCAAATATGCAAAAACATCATGAAAGTCCCCACGTCTCCATGCTGCGTAATATCCCAAGCACAAACTGGTCAGTTGACATTTTATTGGCGTGTTATCTCGACTTGTGAAGTTGAAATGAATTTTTTAGTGTAAGATTCCCCACTTTTACTTCAGCCATCTGCTCTTCATTGTTTGGTATCTTTTATTTTTGTATCATTATGATACAAACACAGAAATACAGAATATTTTACTGTGTTTCTACTGTATACTACTGTATTTCTATATCAGTTCGTTTTTACTCATAGTTTAAATGAGTTTATGCGCGTGTGTGTTTGTAATTTTTTTCATTTTTTAACTTTATTTTTCTGTAATCTATGTAATATATGCATATGCATAACGAATGCAGAAAAATTATGTCATTTACAGTTATCTTTGTACACCAGCTTAAGCTAAATGAAAATGAGTTTTTTTTTCTTTGCAGCTATGATAAAACAAGTTTTTATTTTAATTGTTGAATTATATTTGAGTTCATGTTTTTATTTGTTTCACACTCTATTAACTCCTATTAATTCCAGCAGACAGTTACAGTATATAAAGTGGATTCAATTAGGTCTCTAATCACATATAATGTTATGGCTTCAAATGGGAATGTATCCTTAATTAACCCCACCAGGAAATGTTTAGGTCACAGAGGAATCTCTGCCAAACGTACTGCCAAATGTAATATAATTAATGGCTTTTAAATGAATGAAATTACATTGCAACAGAAGAAACATCAAATAAAAATGCATTGTAAACATTTCAGAGCCACAGCAATTTTAAGTTTTTTCTTTTAAGACCTCACAACTAGCTTCACAACTAAACCATGTCAGAACTCATATTAGACCAATAAAAAAAAATCTGTAAGCATGCAATGAAAAGTCTCTCATTCTGGTATTGCTATAGAGTTTTAGGTTATAACTTCCCTCAAGGCAAAGCTTCTCCTGGTGTTTAATATGTAAGTAGGCTATTTGTATTAGAGGGCATAATTGAACTGTCTTTCTTTCTCAGGTCTCAGATTTATTTGTAGTTCATTATATAACATGAGGAAAGCTGCAATGCCTGTGTAATTAAGATCAACATGATCTTTACATTTGTATCTTTCAAACACACATAACACATCCTGACCTTCCTGGATGCATATGTATTGTTACGCTTGGGTTATAATAAATAGCACCAAATGTGTTAAATATCTATGGCAAATTAAATCTTTGCTTTTTCTCCCCAGAGTTTCCTGTCCTCACAAGCCATTCCTTCACGGCATCTGTTTTTCAGAAAAATATTTTGGTTACTATTTTGGTACTTTTATCCACTAATAAATATCTTTTAATTAAAAGATTAGATTATTTTCCTCTGAGACATCAGTCACACTTTCCTTTGGCCGTTTAAGATCAATAGCATCAAGGGAATTTTTTTTTTAAAGAGGCATCTAAGACAGAACAAAATAAATGGTTTGAGGGAACATCTTACAGAAGTATTTTAATATCTTTCTTAAATAAACGGGCGACTGTGCAGACAGTCGTCTCATGTGAAAGACTCTGGCGCCATCCAGTGAAGGCTAAAAGGCGTTGAGACTATTTTAAACTACCAAATGCACCCTGTCCACAAAAAAAAAAAATTGTTTATTGAATGTGCTGCGGAGACAAACTGAAACTTTTGGTGTTTTTTTTTCTTTCCTGAAAATGAATAAATAAATATGATAAGTGAAATGCTATACTGACATCAAAAATGCATGGTGTACTGCAAAATATATGGATCACTTTGCATTAAAAAGCAAAACAAATATGCTATTAGTTATAAATTTAAATGCAATTAGAATGAAGAAATAGCTAGATACAATGGCATTGTGTGTAGTTATGGGAAGTCCGACTCATTTCAGCTGAACCGGTTCGATGATTCATTTCATGCAGTACGTGATTACGTAATGACGTTGGATCCAAAATAGCGCACGCAGGTATTAAACACCCATTTATGTAAACACATATTGCTGTTTATTTTACGTTTTTTTAGAATGTTTGTTGTTCGTGCGCCCCAATTCAGTCACAACATGTTTTAGTTCAGAAACAAAGATTAATATCAAATTAGTTTTCTTGTTTACCAGCCGCACAAAATAATCTTGTAACATGACACACATATTTCCAGTTCGTTTTATTTTTACCATTTCGGAAATTAGTCAATCACGGTTCTTCATCACAAGTAAGGATGCTCGAAGTGATTCAGTCCACTTCATAAAATGAATCATTCAACCACTCAAACCCCGGAGTCGTTGAAAAGATTCGACTCAAAAGAATCAGATTTCATTCGCGTGATGGGCGTAGCGATCTGTGTAAACAGAGCGTGTTTTATTCAAGCACATGAAAAGGCAGCGGCATATATGCTAACGTTCCGCTAACGTCAACGTTTTAAATCAACGTTTTTGTTCAGTTTTTTCATCCTTTTTTTCTGGATATGGGCTAAATGTTTGAAATCTGTCGATACAGAACTATATTAAAATGGGTTCGGCGAACTCCACCCTACTAAAAATCCCAAACGTCGAGGTGTTGATGCAAGAGACGGGCTGTGAGTGACATTTGACTCAATTGTGTTTTGTTACAGGTTTGTTGTTGTTGTCGCGGTTGAACGAGTAAACAACGATATAAAATAACATTTTCCTGCACATTCGCCGCCGTTTTAACTTGTAACTCTCAGCCGTATGATCCCCAAGAGAAAAAGAAGGGGTACAAATTCGGTTTGCATAAGCGAAAACTGTCCTAGATTGACAGTGACAGGTGTTCCTTTCCAGTTACAAACCAATGTTACTCAGATACACCCTGCACGAAATGTAGCCTATGTGTACTTGTCGAAGAATTTAAATTAATCTTAATTAATTTCAGTGAAGCTGGTTGCAGAAGAGAATTGATTAAATGGTCAGTCCATTTTGTTTACAGTCCCCTTGAACTCGTTTTCTTCATCAGCTTCATTGAAACATTTTCATTATTAATGTGATTTCTTCTTTTCCAGTCTCGCCTGCCCACATTATTCGCCTCCATGATCGCTTCAAAGCTCTGGATAAAGAAGGACGAGGCCATCTCTGGTGAGACTGATTCTAGATGAGATAGATATATTTTGTAATTAAGTTACTTAAATATTTACCTCTGCATCTTGTTTCATTCTCGCATAGTCCCCAGGATTTTGGAGCCATAAAGGAGTTGGCAATGAACCCCATAGGAGACAGAATAATAGGTGCCTTCTTCTCCCCAGGGTAATTAATCTTGCTTGGCATGAGCTACAACCTATGGAGAGTGAAAATAATTGATGTTCACAGTTCACACCGAAGTATTGACTATTGAATTCTAACATAGTCCTGACCTGTCTGTTTATTATTAATTATTATTGTGATAGATATTTTTGAAACAACCCCACCCCTAAATAAAAACAAAAATGGTGGTTAGCCGCTTCGCATTTAGGTCAAACTCTCTTTCCGATCTAAATCTGTGGTTAAGCTGTGCCATGGTCAGGAAATTGGTTCGGAAAGATGAAATGCATATCTCAAAAAGTCTTTCTTAGTAACCAAAATCATAAACAACCAACCATTGTGTCTTGACAAGTCATAAACAATCATGTCAATCTCAGGAAGGAAACGGTGGACTTCCACACTTTTGTGAAGATCCTGGCTCACTTCCGGCCTGTTGACAAGGACCGACCCAAAGAGCCCAACTCTCCTGAACCCATCAATAGCAGGAGCAGCAAACTCAAATGTATGTTTGCATTTGCTTTTACTTGGTAGATCAACCACATCCTCTCAGTAATGGAATGGGCGATGTAACTTCAGTGATAACGTACAGTCAGACAGCCATTATCAGACAATCTGAAAGGGTTTATTTCACTTTAATAACCAACTGACTGAACGCCATCCTGCTTATTCCACTACTAGTCACCAAACAAGTAAATAAATGACATGAGCTATTGATTTGTGCATATATAATAATCTTCTTCGTTCCTTTAGTTGCGTTTCAGTTGTACGACCAAGACAAGGATGGCAAGATTTCCAGAGATGAGCTTTTAAAGGTCGCTTGCTTCTCCGTTCGTGTTTTCAGCTGTTTTCTCTCAGACTGAATACGACTGACAGCAGGGGTGATCATTGACAGGTTCTCCGGGCCATGCTGGGGATGCAGGTGACAGAGGAGCAGCTGGAGAGCATTGCAGACCGCACTATACAGGAAGCAGATCTAGACCGTGATGATGCAATATCCTTTGAGGAGTTTCGTAAGGTATCACCTAAGGTGTTAAAAGCACATGTTATAATGTTGATGGAATATGACTGCTGACGTGTTTCATCCTGTTTTAGTCGCTGGAGAAGGTCAACATTGACCACAAGATGAGCATTCGCTTCTTGCGCTAGACTAGCGCCTTTTGGAAAAAGCTTGTTCACCAACCTTATCCGCCTCTGTCTCCCAGCCTCAGAAAAGGGGAGGGAAGGGATGTCTGGAATGCCCAGGACAGTATGACGGGATCAGTGTTTGTCTGTCTAACAGGAATTTAATGCACTGGTAATACCTGCATAAAACTGCACATTGACAAACAAAATACAGTTTACAGAAATAGTGTTGGGTTGGTAAGATTTTTAATCAGCAAGGATGCATTAAGTGACAGGAAAGACATTTATAATGTGACAAATTCACACAAATCTTTCACAGAAATGTTAAATGTATTTAACAGTTATTTGAAATCATAATATTTCGTATTATTATTATTATTTCATTTTGCGATTAAGTAAATGCATTCTTGGTGAGCGAAAAAGCTAGTTGTAACAAAAACATTTGAAATCTTACCGACGTCGTTGTGTTTTTGCATTCTGTGTCTGGATAATGAATAATTCTAACTAGCAAGAAAGGGTTTATAATGTACACAGTGTTGAACTGTCATATGTCACCTTATGTGGGAGAAAGAAATAAAAAATTTTCCCCTCTGTGAAGTGTGACAGTCTCAAGATAAGACTTCCCAAGTGCACACTTTCATCTCAGTTGAGTTTTTTCGCATCTTGTTGCATGATGTTTCCATACATTTTTTTTACATTGATGTACAATTATCCCGAATCTGTCATCCAGAACTCAAAAAATGTGTTATTCTTTGAGTGCATCTATGCTTCATGCAATTTTACCTACAAGTGAGAAGAATGGCTACCTCGCCTTACTGCACTTATGCATGCTGTACCAAAACCACTAAAAAGGGCTTTTTTCTTTGTATGAAATGCAACTGACTAAAGAGAATAAAATTGAATAATATTGAACAATATTCAAAGTATTGTTTGGTATTTTTTTTGGACCAACGTTTTGCATGCACAAACATATCACAAATATCCAATCACAAATACATTTTAGAATACATCTGAGCAACCTATAAATTGTGTTTTGCTGTAGACACTAGGTGGCGCCAGAAGCGTATTGTTGATTTATGCCAATCATATACTACAATTCAAAAGTGTGACGTCAGTAAGATTTTGGAAGACTTTTAACACTTTTATTGAGCCAGGGTGATCAAAAGTGACAGTAAAGACTGTTGCTCTGCATAAGTGCCTCTTACAAGTACATTAATAACAATAATAAAAAAAAAACAATTAAAAAAAAACAACATTTTTACAATAGTGTACACAGTAATGACCAAACACTTCTGTATGAAAGATGTCGTTTTAGAAGGTTTTTTTTTTATTGTTTACGGTATTTAAAATGAAACACATTTGTACAGCATCATGAGGTTTTAAAGTTATTATGCTGTACTCTTGGGCATACAGGCCAACAGCAACCAGTAGAAGGAAAAACCAGTGCCTAAAGAGAGAGAAGACTTCTTTTACATTTTAGAAACCTAAATTAAATCCAAGTTTATGACTGACCAGAAAGGTTCTGTACCTGCTATTGTGATGGTCATAGTCAAACGGTACAGAAGGACATCAGTGGTGCCTCCTTTAATATGGACCGGCAGACCATTATCCTCCTGTAAGTGTAAATAAATAAAGACATGTTATTCTTACACTGTACGGCCATATATGTGTGTTTTGCTGTGTCAAAGTAATCTTTGATATAAATATAATGTTTCTTCATATTAGATACATGAAGAACAACATAATAATTAATATACTTATTTATTTATCAGTCATATATTAAACAATATATGTGTTTTTATTGATTCTACACTATGTATAACTTTATAAAGATTTTAAAATGTATTGTCCAATTATGAACAGTTAATATGTAATAAATTCTTATATAATTCTATATTTATTTTGCATTGTAACCAGTTTCGATTTCTTTTGCAATGGAAGTTAATGAGAACTGAAACTGTTTGGTTACCAAGATTATTTAAAATATCCTCTTTTATGTTCCGCAGAGGAAAGTAAGTCCTGTATACTGTACAATATTTGATAACGGTTTTAAATAAAGATTATTGACTGAATGATTACTGATATTTGCTATGCGCACATGTAAATTAGAGCAAGCAGATTAATACAATTTATGCTTCGAGAGTGTATTTTTGACATCGTGCCAGTCTGAAACTCTCCTCACCAGGAAAACCTTCTGTCTGTCAGGCACCTTGTTTTTCATTTGCCGGACTGTTGTGCTGAAAGCCCGTGAGGCTAGCCGGGGAACACTCTGAAACAACCAACGTTTTATTCAGTCATGTCAATGAAACACTCATTCTGTAAACAAACAATAGCAAACGTGCTAAAAATATGTTAGCAGCACACACAATGGTAGGCTAAAACATGGCAGAATCATGCTAAAACACAAATGCTAGTGATGTGCTAAAACATGCGAGCAACGTGTTTGTCGCTTCTAAATCGAACATATGCTAACATATCTGTCACATACAGATTCCATGCTTTCCCCGTTAACTTATAAGACTTTTTTCTTATTAAATAAATGTTGACCAAAATCAGGGTTAACCCTTGTAAAAACTTCTGGAAATTTTTGTCCATTTTATTTATTTCTGTTTTATATAAATTTGCCTGTGTTCAGTTTATGTGCATACAGATGTGTATTTTAAATAGAAAATGAAACCCTCATTTCCTTTAATAAATTTATTTTACACCAAGTACAAAAGATAGTTTCTCTCTGGACCTTTAAAACTGCTATTTGTAATCACAGTGTCATTTAACTGGGGAAAAATGTGGCAGTTTTCTTAATAACCTTTCATTCTGTTGGTAAGGCTTTAAAATTGTAAAAAAAAAAATTAAAATAAAATTTAAAATTTTTTTTTTAGGTTTGGCCGCTAATTCAAATATTTCTATTTTCTGCTTCGGCCAATTGGATGAATAATGCGGCTGTAATTGTGTGGGTGTGTTGGTATGGATGTCAGCGTGTGATTTGTAGAGACAAACTCTGTCTGTATGGTACTGCGCCCCAAACTTAATTTGACTAAAAGCTTATTTTTGTGACATGAACCTCAAACTTGATTTATGGCTTTGAATTTCTTGCAGGTTTAGAGTTCAACATGTTTCACAAAATATATATTGTATATAAAATATTGTTCATAAATTCATTAAACTAAACCTGTATAACGATTTTTGGTTTCTCTTTTCCAACTTTTCTTTTTACTTCAACAATAATCTGTCGTGGGTCATCCTTGAAATGACACCAAACGTGGCCTCCCAAGCTTCCAATCTTTATGACCTATGTGTAATAAAATGTGCTTATATTATAAGTATATTTTTGGGATTCCCAGAGCACGAACAGAAGACTAAGTAACCTGGATATTTTGTGTCTCTTTGCTATATTTCAGGTGAAGTAGAAGAAAACATGTGAAAGTAATGTAACGTTTTATGGTTCTGAAGGTCAACCAAGCTCATGTGGAGCAGTAATAAACTGTGGTTTTAGCCAATTGCTGCTCACCAGCACCTGGAGCAACCAATCAGATCCACAATGGTGGGTTGGGCTGAGAACGTCCTGCCGCTTTCATTTCACTAACCACCAGCGTGTGTGTGTGTGTGTGTGTTTTTGTGCATGCCAAATGTGGAGAGTAAATGGTGACATGACCTCCTCAATGTCTATTAAACAAACAGTTGTGTCTATTTTATATAAGAACAAATTCAACTCAAAAAGTTTACAAGCAAACCTCGGACTGTCTGATTCCCTAAAAATAGACTATTTCTGATTAGGTTAAAACAGATTTATTTGCACAATCAAAAAGACCATAAAATGACACATACACACACACTGATTCATTCACTCGTAAAAGTTTTAGTATCGTTTTTAGTATATTTAGCTTTTAGTGAACTGGTTGTTTTTTTTAGAGGTCATTTAAGGCAGTCAGTCATTCAACACCTACAGCAACTATCGATGTCTGAAACTTAAACAACCCAAATTCTCAATTTGTTCATGTCAAAATAAAAATTACCATCTAATAACCAGATTTCTCAAGCAATGTTTGCAGTTCTATATATTGTTGTTTGGCATAGTTCCTGTTTCACAAGTATTTTAGGAGTAGGTTCTTCCTGATAACACTACAGCTGTTATGTCACAGACTATGGAAGCATAAAGAACAGCAGTGGATTTACCAGTAAATGCCTCATGTCCGACGCTGCTCTCTGTTGAGCTTGTTGATTCTTGTCTAGTCGGGGCCCTTACAAGGACACACACATATTGCAGAGCTTTTGAACCAGAGCCAGGCAGTCAGGTGGGTAAAGATCACACTGAGCAGCCCAGCGCCAGCTCATTCACTCAGCTGCAAAGCATAATACCTTAAAATATGTTTGTAATTTGTCATGAATAAAGCAGTTCAAAGGTCCTATAATTAAAGTTAAAGATTATTTCAAATCTACACAATTCATAACTGTCCTGGAATCTGTCATTCTCAAACATGTGGGTCATAGTTTCCACAACAGATAAATCTTTTTTAAAGGGGTCATCAGATGGCCATTTTCCACAAGTAAATATGATGACATTCTTTGGTTAAAATTTCTCAATGATAGTGTAAAACAACACTCTTTTTTACCTTGCCAAAAACAGCTCTGCACACAGCAAGCCATTTTAGTACAGGTTCCTTTAAATTGTCTCATGAATGATTTGGGTGAACATAAACACAATTAGGTAGATTTGGGGGTGTATTCCCTTTGAAACAAAAGAGTAAATGATGACTGCTAAGTTCATTATTACATCCAACAACAAAACAACTCAATCACTATCCATTCTGCTCTTCTGCTTTCACACTTTCCTATCCCATGAGGCTCCGGGAGAGGAGGAGTCATATTCAAAAAATGGCGGAAAGTGGAGACGCGGCTCATTTCAAGTATATGTACCTCAGGAAGAAAACATTGTTTATTGTGATTAAATTACACTTGTTTAACACAATCTAAATAAACGGATGAC
>JAUCMU010000027.1:8721371-8733217 GCA_032275025.1 Enteromius treurensis | reverse complement strand
CCTGTGCAAAATACTGATGTGGGGGCTGATTTCTAAATAACACGAGGTCCCTAGATAACACTAAACCCATACGAATAGGGCTTTAAACAGCAAGACAGCATTTTAGAGTGATTTTTGAGAGATTGTGTGACTAATAGCTATTGTAAAAACAAATAGCTGCTGCTGCTTAACGTTTAGGTTTAGTCATGCCCGGGAGAAATAATATTTTAAAATAATTTTTAAACAATTCAAAATATGTCTTTTTTTTTTCTTTTTTTAAGTACTGTCAGAGAGCTGCTACAGTCCGGGCTGTCCTGTTGGTCATAGTTTACCGCACCAGTGAAGTAAAGAAAAACATGTCAAGCAAACCCAAACCAGTCTACAGTGTAATGAGGCAGAACTGTCAAACAGTAGCTGGGAAACTAATAGCTAGGCTTCTTACATAGACCTTTTCCACACAGAAGCAACACTTTTTTTTACATTTTCTGTTTGAGGAAAATGCGGTTTAAATGTGTTAAGCGTAGCTGAGCGTACTGACTTGCACTGGCAGCTAGAAGTAATGTCAGAAAATTAGCCAAGAGATGGAATAAACAAATGTGGAAGAAGCAAAGAAAATCGAAACGTTGAAGCACAATAACATACACAGTTGTAAGACGCTGCCGGTCCACAGAGATGGTCTGACAAGTTGAGTGGAGCTCTACTCTAGCGGTTGATTCTGTGGCATCCTTCACCACTCCAATGTAGCCTTTGGAAATGCAAAAAGTGTTACAAAAGGGAACATAAGGCGGTATTTGGACACTGGTGTCGCACCTTAAATATTATAAAACGCAATGTAATTTAGCAAAAAGCTTCTCACAAAAGGTCACTCCAAAATAGTTCAATAAAAAATCATTTATTTAACCTTTGTATGGTCCCTGGGAGATTCGGACAGTCTGCCCAATCAGATCGTTGTCTCGTCGCCCACGGCCCCGACCCATGCCGCCACCACCTCCACCCCTTTGCTGCTGACCTGAAAGGAAGACCAGAAAAGATCTATATAAAAATAAAGTAGTCTTTATATCATTGATATGATAAAAATGCTAAACTGGCAACCAAACAAACTTAAACTGATAGGAACACTTCACTTTTTTTTTTAAATATGCTCATCCTTAAATGCATTTAAAAAATGGTACAACTCTGTTAAGCTCCAAGGGAGTTGGGAAATGAGCCAGTTTTCAAAAGTAGTGGAGTGCTCCTCAAACAGTGTTTAAATGCACGATTAAATATTCTTGCATGTGCTTTTGATAAGCCCCAGATCTTCAACCGCTATGTTACACGACCCTATGAGTTATGTGAAATGGCTTACCACCTCCACCGTGGTGCATGGGGCTGCTGATGCGTGGACTCATGGGAGCAAAGCCTCCCACTGTAAAATTGGTCACGTCTCTGGGCTTTAAAAACAAAAGAGGGCTGTTTTATGACAGTTGGGAAATGTGTAAGCTTTAACCACAAAGGTAGCAGAACAGACTTACCTTTGACCCGCCTGCCAGTACAAGGTGGCGAGCTTTACAGACAAACATGCCTCCGTTTTCAACCAGCTTCTTGCAGTGCAGAAAAGCAAAGCCTCTAAAAATGTGGCGAATTTCACCTTCACGACCCTGTCAGATCACATAAACGGGAATATTAAACTTCACCCAATGCGGTTCTGTTATATAAATGTCAAATTTTCATTTAGTATTTATTTAATAGTTACCGAATGAGGACCATCAATGACTTTCACAATATCCTTCACATGGATGTTGTTTTGCTCAGAGTCGAGGGCGACAGCAAAACGGTTGTCCTTCCGTCTATTCACTGCTTGGTGCCGTACGGTCAAAACTTTCCCGTGCATGTTCAGAACCTAAAAAAAAAAAAATTACAAAAAAAAATATATATAGTGAAAACATTCAGAGAGCAGACAATTGGATTTTGTCTGTTTTAGCAATGGTGTAATTTACTTTTTACTTAACTTGTCATTTTAGTTTTTTTGCGTACAAAAGTATTCTTGTAGCTTCATAACGTTACGGTTGAACTGGGTACACTCCAAAAATGATTACAGAATAGGCTTCAAAACAGCAATATATTCTAAAATATACATATGAAAATATGTTGCTTTAAGAAGAAGAAAAAAAAAAGAAAAAAAGAAAAAGAAAAGTTTTTGGGTTTTTTTCCCACGCTGAGATGAGCGAGTACAAACATGAACCACCAACTCTACCATTTGTGTTGAGCCCTAAAATTATGACACTAATGCAATCATGTTCCAGCTGTGATTGAAATAGAAGCCTAGGGGTTGTGCAATCCAGTTGCTCCGCTAGATTCTCACAGAGTGCACTCAGGGACCTTCGAGAGGACAATGGTGCAAAATCTGCTTTTGTTGTGAAGAAACATATCCAGTAAGGGTGTGCTACTGAATTTTGCTTGATCTTGTCTCCTTCTCTTCAAATTTACCTGGAAGGTCTCTCGTTCCAGCCTGACAATGACACCTACAGTTTGAGGGTCTAATTGTACCAGCTCTCCCCACTCATGCTGGCCCCCTGCATCCACACCTGAGGCAGTCTCAGAACACAGCTGCAGGTCCCGGGGCAAGACTTTCAACTGGAACAAAAAGAGATATATTAACTGCTCTATATTACATGTTTATATTGCTTTATAGCTTACTAGAAACTAACGGAATGCATAGTCGAAGTAATTTCTTACTGCTAAATTCTGAAAAAAAACAAAAAAAAAAACGGTGTTAAATTATCAGACCTAAAAACGCTAATCTAATAATCTAGAACACTGTCTAACACTTAATGGCTGCTCTGTCAATTTTTCTTCAACAGTTAGGTTGAAGGACATCTAGGTGTTGCTTGCTTAGTTGGGGACACTTAATATCTAGTGATTGTCGTTGATTTGATTACCTAGATCCGATTTAAAAAGAACTGATCTAGACAACGACATATCTCCATTCAATAATGAAATGCTGTTCGCTAAAAAAAGAATTATTTTAGTGTTTAATTTTGTCATTATACATTACGGACACTCTATTCTCCAATCTGAGTGCTTTGACACAATCGGTGTTGTTAAAAGCGCTATACAATTAAATGTGACTAGTGAAACCTACCTCATGCATAGTGAGATCAGAGAACAGAATGACAAAGTTCTCCTCCACACGGACTATGAGGCCTGTGTCACCTTCAAAACGTCCCGCGATAACCTTCACGTGGTCACCCATACGGAAGTACTTCCTCAACTCATGAGCTGGAAACTCAAGCGGGTCCTAATCAAAAACAAAGAAAAGACAATGAGGCAATAATCACGGTGCAAAAACATAGACAACAGGGTTTTCTGGATATCACGCAAAGGGTTTTGAAATTCATTCAGTAGCACAGAATTGAGGAACTTCTGTTCAAACAAAACGTTAACTTTTTTTTTTTTTTACTTAATCCTTATTAACCTTGCCTAGAGACAGTTGTTTGCATAATGTTACAGTAATGACGCTGAAATACGTGCTGATTTACTCACCTTGAGGTCTTCATGTTTGGGCATGATGGTGATCTTGTTGCCATCAACACTCAGGATTTTCCCCTGAAGGTTGATCAACTCCCCCTCGCACACTTCCACATTATCTCCTGCCTGGAGATTGTGCTCACGCTCCTTACCTGTTGTAATAAAACCTTTATAATTACCTTCACAAAAACGCATGCACGTAAGGATTGCTCAACACATTCGTTAAAAAATAAATAAATTATTCATCTACTGTTTGGATGCATTTACCGGTTGTCTCTGTGACTACTTCAAGGTCAATCCCCTCTGGCTGGTCCTCAAACTTCTCCAGCTCCGACAGAGTGGGTTTAACCCCTTCTGTGATCTATGCGAAAAGAGACACAATAAACCTAAGAACGATTACACAAAGACCTAGAAATAAATGAGCGTGAGGGTTCTTACCACAGCTGACATGGCAAAGCTTTTGAACAGGAAGCCTTTGCGACTGTATCGGTTGCCTTCAAATATCATAAAGTCACCATCATGGCTGACCTCCCCACCGAGCGACCTGTAGAGCAGAGCACGTGTGAGCGGGGCTGACATATTTCAACAGGTTTCGACTCAAAATCAGAGTGCTCATTTACCTGATCTTTTCAGCATCAAAAAGCCTCTGAGCGGGCCTCTTAAACTTCTTTCTCTTCGCAAACCAGTCTTTCTGTGTGATGAAAGACAAAGCCAGGGTCACATCACTAAATATCACATAGCATATATACACACACACACAGACTATCATCCAGGTTTAGGGTCAGTCATTTTTCTGTTTTAAAAGCAACCTCTTATGATCACGAAAGCCACGTTCATCCTATTAAAAGGTAAAGGCAGTAACACAGAGAAACATTTTTTAAATTAAGACCACTGTTGTGCATTAGTGTCAGATGATACTTCAGAAGTCATTCTAATATATATTATTTATATTATTTGTATAATATTAGAAATATTATTTTTATTACATCTATCTTATATAACAATATAAATTTTGCTTAATAGCCTACTGTTTGTAGAAACCTTTTTTTTGTAAGAAACTTTGATCAATTTAATTCATCCTGAATGACTTTTGAGCATTAATATATCACAATAATGACATTGCATTTCTACATGTTACGGATCGTTATGATGTAACCTACCATACTCATCCTCGCTTTGATGCGATCTAAATCAATACGAGGAATCATTTTCAGTGAGATGGTATTCTGGCTCGGCTCAACATAGTCCACCTAAACAAAGCAAATAAATGACATGCATTAAATGTTTTTATGCCACAGATGCAGTATGAATGACAAACTGAATAACGTAATTCAAAACACAACATCCAGCACATTTCCTTTATGACTATATAGCCAGACAAGTCTTGTGGTTTTCCCACCTGGGCAATGTCATCCTTATAAAGGCCTCTCTTAAGACGAACCCAAGACTTGGGTTTAAGGTTAGTCACTTCCTTAACCACCTTCAGCACATCCGTCATCTCTTTAATAGGCACCATCTGCTGGTTCCAGAAGCCCATACGCAGGTTTCCAACACCCTCAATGGCAGACTTGACATGGGTCTGCTTGTACGCCTCCACATAGATATAACCTTTGACATGCTCAGGGGCCACCACTGATTTGATTTGAAGCGGCTGTGAAACAAAGCACAACAAATTAGTGGCACACAACATACAAGGATTTAAATGCTGGGAGTCAAAGGAACTGGCACCATTACAGGCACTATCCAACCATGGCGCTAATGCGGTGTGTAACAAAACAAACCAACCTTAAGCTAAGAAAGGAGAAAATATTGGAAACCTACTGTGTCTGTGCACTGATAAGCAATGAATTTCCGCATCAAGGCAATGGCAGTTGCTCTCTCCTCTCCAATCTACAGAGAAACAGAAGAATTAAACCCCGCTCAACCATAGGCCATAACCATGTTAGATAGTGTCTATTACTAACCTTACACTTAACGGTCCACAAATTAGGATCCCTGCAAGAGACAAACCTCTTAACACAAGCCTAGTGGTCTTTTCAGAAACGCTTAGCATGTTTAAGCAAAAAATAATTATTTTTATTATTTCATACTTGACTCCAGGCAGTAACTGCTGCTGGGTGATGTCATCAGAAAGATCCTCAGAGCCGCCATAGAAACTGAAGTAAACAGCAGAACAAGAATATTCAGAGAGGTTAACTATGCAAAACCAGCATTCCTTTCATTTCCACACATTTACGTGCTTTAACTGTGCCACACACTTCGTAAATGTAGTGTGCACTTAGGTACGGGTGAACTTTGATGACTTACTGTTCGCCACCTGAGGACTTGGCATATTTTCTCATGTAATACTCCCCCAGAGCTTCCTCGCGTGAATCCCTAAAGAGAAAAACAGGTATTTAACATGACTTCTATTCTTCAAATTCAATCATGCAAAAGTGTGTGCAGTGTCTCGCTGTCTCACCTCCAGAGATTCTGCAACCTCCTTGAACCGGAGTGATCCTCATCCAAAACTACATGGTCAATGTTGGACACTAACAGATAAAAAAAATAAAAAAGAATAAGCAATTATATTAAAATAAAATTATATTGTGGCTAAATGAAAAAAATTATTAAAAGAAATTCAGTAGCTATGTTTACATGCAGAGTAATAATCTGTTAATAATTTGACTAATGACTGACAGTTCAAGCTGAATGATGCAGAATTTAATCCATTAAATAGAAGAGTTATCCAAACCGTTGATTCTTTGTAAACCATTATTAACTACACATCATTTTTTAAATATATGATGTGCAATTAAATCAAAATATTTGAGGTCCGCAAGTCATCTCCTGCTCTCATTTGATACAGTAAGAACAACAACACTGTGAAACATTACTACAGTTTATCATTTTCTATTGATATATTTTGCAATGTGATGCAAAGCTGAACTGGTTGCATGCATTCAAATTCTGTCACAGCTACAGTAACACTTCATGTAAACATGGCTACTGAACACATGGTTCACACCAAAAGATTAAAGCACATACCTTCGGCCTCTTCTGCTCAAATCCAGAGTTGAGGGAGGAAGGGAGAAACATGAACCATAATACAAAGTCATGTGCACACAGCATTTTCAGGCAAGGACATAAACAGGACCAGGTGAAGAGAAATAAAAAAGTGAAATTACCAACGATGGGCAGGCTTACACATGTGGTATATTATAGAGATGGAAACTACGTGATAATGATGTCATGTCACTGTTAGCCGATGCAATACAATAAGCACACTTGCATACTATCAAAACAAGGAATTGGGTTTTGTTTTTTTGTTCAAAGGAGCATTTTCAGGCAAATGACTCAATCAATATTTGGTTCCCTTTCAGAACTCAGTCAGTCCCCTCTATACAGTCCCCTGTTCAATGGATGGTGCATTTTAAAGGTTAACTTTGACCTTACTAACCTTACTATATTAACGATGCAAGATAAAAGTGTATCGCTAAAAATGTATTTGCCATCCATGCTCCTTGTTTAGAAATTAGCCAAACAACTTTAAACGTCACAAACAAATGTTAGAGGGGTGCAGATCATGGGTATGGTTTTTAACGAATGAGACAATGATCGGAGAATCAGTTCAATTAGACAGAAAGAAAAAAAAAACAGAGCAGAGAAATCTGGAGTTGGTTTACCGTTAACTGAAGGAGGCATGCATAAGAAATAAAGAATTAATGAGCGCAAGAAATACATTCAAATAACTGGCATCATTTTATACAACATATTTAACATACAGTCTGCTGTTGGAAATTCATTTAAAAAGCCTCCATTTCATAAAAGTCACGGATATGATATAAAGCATATAAACATACACCACAACATCTTAACTCTGCCTGCCAAAGCTTAAAGTATGCACACTGGGAATATCATTACATGTAATTCAACCTTTAAAAATATAATAACTAGTGATGTCAAACGATTAAATTGTTTACATAATATGTGCATGTGTCCTGTGTATATTTATTATATATTAAAATATTAAAAAAACACACATGCATGTATATATCTCAGAAAAATGTGTTGCTTTGTTATATTAAATATATTTATTTAGAATTTTAATTATATAAATAGACTATTTTCTAAACATTTACTGAATGTGGGGTTATATCTACATAATAAATATACAAAGTGCACACACATATTATGCAAAAAAATAAATAAATCTTCACAAATCATCATTTGACAGCACTAATAATAACTTAAGATACTTCTATAAATGTAAACTAAAACATTCAGTTTATTTAATATAATAATAATAATTTCTTACCTTTTTCTAAAATATCTTCAGCACCATCCTCCCATGGATCCTCATCTTCATACTCATCATCCACATCTAGTCAAAGATAGTTCAAAATACACATTATACCTTTTTTTAACGAAAAATGTGTTGCTAAGTCGAAGGAATAAACGGTAAGGGATTTTCTGACCGGCTTCATCCAAGATGAATCCACCATGCCGAGGTTTTTTCCTGGGCCGGTCATCATCCTCTTCCTCTTCATCATACTCCTCTTCATCCTCCAAATCTTCTCCCTCCTCCTCAGCCTTGTCACTGCCAGCTACACTCCCCTGTTCCTCCTCATCCTTAAAGAAAGTCTTTATTAACTATTTCAGCCAAACAATATATATAGCATGGTTTTAGCGACCATAAAAGGAGGAGCTGGTTGTCTCACCTCATTCTCCTCCACCTCTTCGGCCTCGCTGCTCCTCTCGCTCTGATTATCAGAGAAATCGCTGTCATCGCTGTCAGACATCTCTTTGTTTTCTTCTTCCCGTGTTATCCAGATGGCAACACTACAGAACAAACCACATCAAATACATGTAGAAGCAAAGGAGATCGTAAACGACTACAAACAGATACAAAATTCGTCTGTGAACATAGTGTTATTAAACTGATGGAGTCATAAAGCGATTTAACTGTATTATTAACTGTGCATAATACGACTTACGTGACTAAAACTACAGGTAAACACCAAAAGCCGATGTAGTTTGTTTCTGTTGGGGTTCTTTGATTTTAAGTTTTTAGGGTGATGTGCTTTGGCTAATGCTGCTAAATCCAGTCGACAAGGGATTAGCACACGAGATGGCTAGCATACATCTTATTCCGCAACTAACTCGTCGCTTAATTACAACGGTTACATCTAAGTTTAATACTAATAATAACACAGCGTTTAATATGTCTTAAACTAACCCTTAAAGAGCGGATAAAACGTACTCTTACCTTTAAATAGCTGTCTGGTTTTGCTTCAATCAGGCAGCGAAGGCCAATGTTGTTTTCTTTCTTTAAACTTCCGCAATAAGCGGAGCGGGAGCTGCAGAGCGCCATCTAGTGCTTTGGAGGACAACCGTGTTGTTTCACGCAAGCGGTGCAAGTGGATGGTAATTGCGAATAATTATCAGTGTGTTTTTTTAATTCTTAACTCAGGGGTTTTCCTCGCGTTAATCTGTTTTATCAGCAACAGCTGCAAAAATAAACGGCTCTAACTCAGGAAATAGTGAAACAGGAAATTGTGCTTGTGCTTTTTCTTTCTCCCTGCTTAGCTTTTTTTTTTTTTAGCTGGGAGAAAGAAAAATATCATCATAGGCCGGAAGAAACTTGTTTGGAGTTTAAGAGATTTAACAAGAAGATTACTGGCTTGGTTTAAGCTGGTCAGCAGTCTGGTTTTAGAATAGTTTTGGCCACTTTCGTAGCTGGACAGCTGGACAACTCTATAAGATTCAAGATTCAAGAGTTTTATTTGTCACAATTATACATAGTATGACCGGCAGTGAAATGTGTGTCAGGTTCGCTCCAAGGACAGTGCAATTATATAATAAAATATTAATAATAAATACAAAAAAGATAAAAAAAAATATATAATAAAAATATGAATAAAGTAAATAGTAGTATAAGGAATGTGCAAGAGAATGTGCAAAATATTGTACATGGTATAAATTAAAAATAGCAGCAATATGTTTATGAATAGCTTATTGATGGTTGATTGAATTTACAGAATCTTGAGAGTTTAGACACAGGGTTAGAGTTGAGGAGCCTGATGGCCTGGGGGAAGAAGCTCCTCCTAAGGGTTCGCATGTAGTGTGAGACAGAGAGCGCGTCGTCACGTTTTTGCGATGCTCCAAAACAAGTCGCGAGTCGCTTCGGTCTACAGCAGAGGTGCAATGTTTGTTTAACAATAAGCTGTAAGAGGGCTGTGGACCACCGCGGACCAAATGACTTAAAATTACTATCCACAAAGTGAACAGAGCGGTGGACTCCATTGCGTTCAGTAGAGTTGTGACGTTCGTCATAAATTGTAAATTGACGTGCCTTGGGAGGAAACTTACAGATTATGGGGTGGTAATATGAGATCCCTCTGCAAGTGGAGCCAGATCACTGCTCGTTTTTTCTAGGCTTGCAGAATACGGCTTACTAAAGCAAAGTTACCGAGTTAATCTTTTTCATGTTTCCTTGGTGAGAGGATGCACCAAGGACCTGATTTTATCACTTAGATCATGAAAATCAAAATTTTCCAGGTTTTGTCACTTTTAAATAAATTGACATCATTGCAAAGAAAAATTACCTTTTATTATTATTATTATTTCTTCATGCAATGTGTTTTAAAATAACGCATAGCAAACGCTATGGGTACAGGATGTGCACCAAAACAAAAACACACTTCGGCCAACCAATCGCCAAGAAGACGTGGGGTTTTACGTGCATTAAACACCACCTCTTCTTGACGATTGTTTGGCCGAAGTTTGTTTTTGTTGGGGTGCCCATAGTGTTTCTTTTGGTATTGCAGCCTCTGTGTTGTCTTTTGAGACCGGGTTTTTCCTTAATGTATTTAGAGGGAAGACAGCAAGACGATCAAGGGGTGATGCTACGGTTTGAGATAAAAATGAAATCGAGCTAAAATCCTGCAACAACGCATAAAGCACTTTTAATATAAGAAAAAAAAAACATTTGTCTAAAAGTCATGTGGTGCGACCAAAATAGTCATGATTCAAACAAAAAATGCCGATTCAAAAAAAAAAACATTAGGCATACAAGAGAAGATCCCTGCAGCCCCTAATGACTGTGTGTAAAGGTGAATGTGTATCTTAAAATATCAGCTAATTTGGCTTTATAAAACAAGGCAAGATTAATGCCGAGTTTAGACTGCACGATTTTAGCGCTGATTTTGACTCGGCCACAGGATTCGAGGATTTGCCGACAAATGCCCGAAATGACAGGCAAATCGGTGCTCGTTCACGCGAGTGACAATCACACAGAGTGTGAACTATCAAAGACGTGATCTGAGAGAATCGCTGACATGTCGCAGACACCCGTGAGATATTTGGCATGCTAAATATCTGGACCTGTCGGCGATCCAAAATCATGCCGTGTAAATGTGTTCTGACTGAAAATAACATCAACGATTACCTACAGCCAATGAGAGAGCTACAGGCAGCGGGATGTTGGGGGAGGAGTTACGAAGTTATAGAATGTAACAATCCTCCTCCATAATCTTCTTTTCGTTACAAATGAGTGCACATGCAGATTGTATGGCAAGCTTATTTTGCTTGCTATCATTTTTAATAATAATCCCAGTCTCACGGCAGGCTTTGGCAGTGAGACAAAGTAGTCGGCGATCCTTCCGGTTGTAAAGTCATGCAGTGTGAAAACCCCTTCGCCGATCTATCATGCAGTGTGAACACAGCAGCGACTAAATGTTACCCCAGATAGTAATGAAGTGTGAAAAGATCTGTGACGCGACTACTTTGAAAATCATGCTGTCTGAACTCGGCTTAAAGCAGACCATAAAATGTGATGAGCTATGAAAATCACCCTAGGGCATGGCGATTTAATCGTCGATTTATTCATGTGCATTTCTTCAGTAAAGCCGGTTCTTTGATTAGTGGTAAATCTCAATCAGCTGTTTTTAAAATGAGCAGCAGTCGATTCACAGGCTGCGTCCGAAATCGCATACTTCTTAAGTAGGTACTACATTTAAAACCGAAAGTACTACCCGACCGTTAAAACAGTATGTGCTATATAGTATGAATGGGGTAAGTATGAATGGAACTCGGACGTACTATATCCGCCATATTGATGTTGTCACGTGTCACGCGTCGTCACAACGGCTCGACAATTTAAACTTTCAATAAGTCATCCATTTATTTAGAATGTGTTAAACACGTGTAATTTAATCACAATAAACAACGTTTTCTTCCTGAGGTGCTTCCTGAGCCGCGTCTTCGGAGCCTCATGGGATAGAAAAGTGTTCATGGTATGCTTACTATAGAATTCGGCCGGAAGCAGTAGGTCATCCGGGTATTTCTCGCCTACTGAATTTCGGATACTATGAATTCGG
>JAUCMU010000027.1:8695680-8716779 GCA_032275025.1 Enteromius treurensis | reverse complement strand
ACATAAACACACACACAGTTTATGGAGGGCTGGAGTGCCATTCAAAGTCTTGCTGGCACATCCAGCTGATCATTACAGGTTTTGTACATATATACAGAAAAACATTATGGGAGCATTAACTAGCTCAAGAAAGCAGTTCTTAGAGATGGGAGAAGAAATACATTCAAAAGAAATTGTGCATATTTCTTGATATGCATATCTAAAATATGAAAAGAAGGTTGACTTCAGAGCTTTCTAAAAAAGAAATTCGAACCTTTATCTAACTTTTCTTGACAGTTTATGAAAATTCATTTTTTGTGATGCCTTTCACAATCAATGAGGGGGTGGGGGTTTTTACTCTAGTAATTAAAACCCAAAAAGCTACTCTTCTGATTGATAACTATTTCATTCCAGCTGTTCTTCATCACTGCCCACAAAATTATTCAGTAAATATTTAGCAGTTTATCAAAAGCACTTTATCTTGCCTCAGGTTTTAAAGCAACCGAAATACATCACTTATCCAAAAAAGCAAATTATACATTATCACGAAACGCCAAAGATTCTATCACCCTTCTGGCAAATGACTTTTTGGCAGCATATTCAAATAGTACACCGATAACTACAGATTGCATGTAAAATCACATACCTCATAATCTGCTAGAGTTGGAGTGTACAGCATGCTATCATTTTTCTGTCACAAGAAAAACCACACCTTAAACAAAAGCAGAATAAGAACAAACTAGACAGATTTTATCATAATTATTTAAATAAGTAAAAATCAGAACTAAATCATATGGTACCGCTTGGCCCAGATCCCTTGCCATCATTTTCACAATCTCCACACTTTCTTTGCTGCATATTGATTGACACTTGATCTGTCTTGTCAACATGATCAGCAGATATAGAAATAATGAAGTAAACCGCATGGGATAGTGGAGTAAATCTGTCCTCATATCAAATATCCAGCTCTCCCTCACCAACACATCTGGTGTCAGGCCTAGGAAGAGATGGGGCGCTTTGAGTGGCTACATTTCCCCCATCCTAGGGTTGCACTTTTTTAGTAGAGACACAATATAGAGCACATGGCTGAAGAAACATTCTGTCTGTAATCTAAAAACAAAAAAAGAGGGAGGAGACAAATACACAAAATCAACAGGAGCGTGCCTTAAAAAAGGTGGAAGAGTATGTTATTTCATATTATTTGCGTAACCTATCTAATGCTAACTTAAAAGTAAAACAAGTATTTCATAAAACACTAACTTAATAGACACATTTAAAATGCAATAACCTGTAGCACAGACCTACCTCATCAAACATTTCTGAAGAGAAAAGTTTAAGACGTCCGTAGACAGAATTTGACATTCACGTCTAATCATTATGCAGAATAGGTCAGTTTATTTTCATCTGCCTCAGCTCCAATGAAAACCAGGAGAACAATAAAACGCTGAGATCCGAGTCTCTGTCCACTTCCAGCGAAGAAGACTTTACATGAATAGGTTATCTGTGTTCGTCTTCACGAGCCTCCAGCGTAGTCCAACATCGACCGAGCGAGTGGCGTTCAGTCGTGTGTCTTTTATACTGCTGCGTGATTGGGCTGGACTGTGATGCCATCATGAGTCATGGAAACGACTGTGCTCGAGGAGCCACCGAAACTGAAAGTAGCCTATAGGTTCACTTGAGAGGTGTACATATTTTAGGCTAATAAATGCATAAACGATGTAGTTTTAATGCACGTGGTTCTTAAAAACCCGATTAAACGTAATACATCAATAAATACGCTAGATGTTGGGCATGTTGAAACTTACATGAATGCAATCGTCTTAATACTGCGTTCGTCTCTTGAACCGATTATTGCTGCACTAAAACAAGAGTTCCGCCTTTCATAAATGGTCTGATGATATGCGTTATTGAACACCAATGCAGCTTTATCTCAAGGCCTACATGTTTATTTATTTGTCTGTAAATGCAGTTCTCTGCAGTTTTCATTATCCAACGTGACCTTCGTTTTCCTTATACTCGTTTCCCTCCTTTTAGACATACCCATACAAAAACTTACCATGATATCACAGCAAAATACAATTTTTAACTACGAATAAAGTTGTGGTAATAAAACAACTCAACCAGAGTTACACTATGCAGGATTTATTTAGGTACAAATAATAGAACACATTTTACATACAGTGTGAAAATCATGTTTTTTGTATTTTTGTTTTTAAGTACAGAGAGCAGGTTTGAACATTTGTTTTCTTTCCACCATTTCTAGCAGGCATGGTGTGGAGCATAAAGGCCTTAGGTAAACAAATCTGAGATATACGTTCAGTTGGCTTGAGCATTCATTGATTGTGACTGATTCTCCTGTAGGAATCAATAATGTATCATAAAAAATACACACACACACACACACACACACAAAAAAAATCAAAATTCCGTTTGGTCTGCATTACATTGTCTTAGTCCACACCAGATACTTTTCTTGCTCATGATAAAAATGCTTTTTTATTGTGTCCAGCAAACATATCAGATCAGATGTTTGTATTAACAACAATCGAAGCAGCGATTTATGTTCCCTTGTTTTCAAATGCATTAATAACCAAATCCATATAAAACACTGGCAATAAAAATGTATTTTAACAAACAAGAGAATGTTTTGTCTGAAACACATTATTTTCCAGACACGTCTGGACCACATCCAAGAAAAATGTGCAAAACACAGAAACAGGAGTTAAGTGCCAGAAAACAACTACTTCATAAATAAGTTCTTAATATATCACAGCCAACTGGAAGCCTTTAATGCCACAGGCTTTAGTTCTATTACATATAATACATTTGCATATGACAGAGTCTTAAAAGCAATAAAATAAACACTGCCAAATATAGCAAAGCAGTCTTTTACTAATGATTTTACTGGTATCCTGGCCAGGAATGAGGGTTGAGGGTAAAAACAAAAAAAGACATAAAATCACTGACCAAAGCATGAACTGGCTGACACCCGTATTTTATAGTCCATAATTTTTTTTATCTGTGCAGAGTGGACTTGGATCTCTAAGCTGACTTCTCTCCTCTGCTACATGCTAAAGTGCCAGATAAAGTGTCTTTGAAAAACAAGGAACCATACCAGTCTTCAGGAGCACACCCCTCAAAGCCTTTTGCAGTTCTGCATTGAGAAGTTGCAGCTATTGATGCTGACCCTTCTCCTGCTCTGGCTGTCCGCTACAGGGGACAGTGTCTGAGTCAGGCTGACTTGTGCGTTGCTAAAAGATGCTATTCTCCCACTTCCGGCAATCTGCAAGTTGACAGTCGTGGCATAACTGGTTTTTAACGTTGTTTTGGACCCTTGATTAGAATAATTTTCTTCTGTTTTGCCTTCGGTTGGGCCCTGAATGGGACTCTCACTCAAATTTGTGTTAGCTGGAGAGACATAGGGACAGATCAGGGTGCTCCGACAACTCGATTCTGCAACCGCTATGTCATCTTGCTCTGTCTCGGTGAAGGACAAAACCTTTGTTTCGGTACTGGGCTCTGAATTGTATTTAGTTAACATATCATGTACATCCGGCCAGGCAATGCTTGTGAAATGTTTTCCGCTAAGACCGGTCCTTTCAGTTGTTAGTCTAACAGGTGAAAGAGGGCCAGGGCTGATAGAAGATGGGCTGCCACTGTATGACCCCCCATGAGGACTTATTAAGCCCAATTCTGAACCCACAGACCATCGCCCACTTTCTACCCAAGACCTGCATTCGTGTCTTGTTGGACTGGGTGGTCTATCCCCTAGAGCAACAAAGGGCAAACTGGCTCCTCGTAGCCTCCTCTGGTTCTGCGAATTGGTTGCTGAGCATAAAGACATTCCCATTGGAGTAGGAGAGATGATTCTGGTGCCTCTTTGTGTAGAGTTTGTGTCCACTTTTGTTGGAGAAGTTGCATTCGTTAATGAGGGATTCCTTGGCTGTGGATTAGCAAAACCCCATACACTTGCAGGAATGCCAATAGGGGGTGGAGAGGTGATTCTTGGGCTCTCACAGGGGGAAAATGAACAAGCCGATGTTGATCTTGAGATCTCTAAAGATAGAGGAGTAAAAAAGCCTTGCCTGGGGGCTCTGGGATTTGGTGGCTTTGTTACCAGATGACTAGAGTGAATTGGTGCAGGTGGAGGGGAGCAGATTCGGGTGACTGGAGATGGGCAAATAGATGGAGACTGTACACGAGAGCTAGGCTCAGAGGATGGAAAGGGACGAGCAACCCTATTGTGCAAGGTTGTTCTTTGAGGATCATGGAAATGCGGGGGTCCAGCTGCATTTGTGTGTTGTGCTTTTTTCTGGTTAGTGGCCCACCCGTTATTACTTAAACTGTTGTTGTTATTATTATTAACATTTAAATTGGTATCAGAAGGCTGTTCAAGAGCAGCAGAGTTTAGGCTGTTAGCAGATGGAGCTGAATGGAGGCTAACTGGAGGTGCAGGTGATATTGAGCGTTGACTACGGTAAGGAGGAGGGGTCTGAACTGTTGCTGGACTAGATCGAAGACTGTTCGATCTGAATGGGGATGGACAAGACCTTAGGGGTTGACTCCCTACGCCGGTGCTGGATGTATTTCTAAAACCTGACTCTGCACTTGAGTCCAAGGTGATGGGTTTGGGTGATGGTGACCTTAGCCTTACAGAAGATGTGGGCAGAGGAGATGAGCTTACGGGTGGGGAAGCATGTGCGCCTCTTTTGGCCATGGTTTGGGAAATTGTCTGACTGATACAAGAGGCAGCAAGAGACTTTGTAAGAGCTGAGGCAGATGAGGACAGTCTGGAGTTCTGGGCACTTCTAACTGGAGAGGGTGATCGCATTTGCAGGTTTGGGCTAAAGGCAGATGGTGGTTTTGCATCTAATGGACGTCCACAACCAAAAGGTATGGTTGAAGGCTTATCATTAGGAGCATGGGGAAAAGATTGTCTGTGAGTAGAAATGCCTGAATCTTGAATCTGTTCCTCAGTCCGTAGTGAGGTATGTGGCGCTCTAAAAGGTAAGATAAGACAGATTAAAAGGAGATCAAATACTGTACTTACACAGCTGTAATGTCAACTACAATGTCATAACTTAAATATCATCAATTGGATTACTACAGTTTAGACTACCTTTGATCATCTGGAGATGAAGGATTCCAGTTGGTGAAGGGACTTCTCCTTCCTGTGGCGGAGGGTAGATTGCAAGGTCTTTGGCTAGTAAACCTTGGTAGCTCATCCAAAGGAGGTCCAGCTACAGGCGGTGTACAGGGTGGGCTCAAAATCTTTGAATTATTGCTCAGGTCTTCTTTGGATTTGACATCCAGTGGGCTACACTTGCCGCATGAACCAAGCAGAGGCATTAGTTGTGTAGGGCTTGTTGTAACCTCTTCGGCTAAAGGGTATGAAAGCTCTGATCCTTCAGAGATAACTACAGTGTTTAGAACACAGGGTGCTAGCTGTAATGGGGAACTAACATCAGCCAAGTCATGCTTGGAATTCACATGTCTTGTATGCATTTCATCTTGCTTATCTATGGACAATATGCTTTCACAGTGCTGTAAAGTTAAGCCCTTTTTCTCTTCTACACTGCGTATCTCTTTTTCTAAATGTTTAATGACCACTGGGCCAATAAAGAGTTCACTACTTGGACCGGAATTGCACACAAAAGCAGGGTTCTCCAGTTGCAATATCGGTCCTTCTTCGGTCCTATTTATCTCCTGAATGCACTGTTGTACATTGTCAGCATGTTCAACCGATGGAAATTCGGCTAGTTTGGATGGCACTTCTGGTTCAGCTTGGACTTGAGTTCCAGTGCAATCTGGCAAGAATGGATCTCTTTCATGTTGTTTAGACTCACATTTTTCTAAGGAGCTTTCTCTATGGTCTGATATCACAGAGACCTGTGATTCCATAACAGTTGTTAATACTTGAACTGAAGTAGCAGAGGATTCAGCAGATGAAAAATACAGCGAATTAGATCCATTTGTTGAGATTTCATCTGGGGGACCAATGAGATTACAATCATTTTCTTGATGATATGTTTTAGACAGCTTCTCCTTTAAAATGATGTGACCAAAAGGTTCAGCGGGTGTTGATACTGAAGATTCTTCTGGATCAAAACAACCAGCAACATTTTAAAATAATCAGAAGAATAATATCACACAACATATATGGAGTATGAACTCACCTGTGGGCTGATTTAGGATCCTTATATCCCCCTGGTGTAACTGTACTTGTTGAGACTTGTTGGCTGAAGGCCTCTCTTTCCTCTCCACTGACCATGATCCCCTACTCACTCTTGTTTTCTTCTGGTGAAGTGGTACTTTCATGCTGCTTGCTTTTGCTGTGTACATGCGTGCAAGCATTTGCACTTTATTAAGAATCTTTTCTGAGTTTTCTACCAAGCATTGATTGACTGGTCCAGCCTCAAAAAATCCTAAATCCGGTACCTCTTCCATTCCTTCGTAAAGGGTACGACTACACGTTACCACCTTGCCATGACGAGACCATCGGCCAACTTTAATCTGGCTGGGAAGGCTATCCAGGTTTCCATTGGAGGACATCATAGCTCTTGGTCTGCTTCCATACTGAAGAGATGTATCTGCCGTCGCTTTCATCTGCAGATTAGATGTCTCTGGATCGCATTGTAAAGGATCAGATTTATGCTGCACCTGGGTTGTTGTGCAGTTTAGGAATGGCTTCTTTTCCGCAGAAGCATCTGTTTCTTCACTACAGTTTTTTTCTTTAGGGAAGGGTACTTCCAGAGAGTCTTGGCCAGTTCTTTCGTTCTCCTTCCAGAGTTCCTTACAAGCGATGAACTCACAAATGTCTTCATCCTTTTTATCTGCTGTCTTGTCTTTTAATAATTCTTCTTGTTCTTGGATAACATCTGAAGGTGCGAGAGGAATGGCTATATCTGCAGATTTCTCATGGTTCAAATTCTGGTTAACTTGGTCTGACGATGTTAGTAAGGAAAATGCTTCATCAGTTTCAACACAGTCTAAGCGGCTACTCTCAGACTCAAATAAACTGTCTTGGCGAACACATACATTGAATCGAGATACGGAATCCTTCACTAATCCAGCAGGAATATGAGAGAAACTATTTCTTCGAGCTGTCTGACCCTCCTCGACACCTGCCTCTGCTGCCTCATAATAGCTGCGTATCTTCTCAATAATCTGCTTGTCGCTTTTGGTTAGTTTTTGCTCAGGTACTGCTTTGGGGACAAGAGCGCTGTCAGTTGCATTTAAAGCATTACATGCTGACCTACATGACACTGTGTCAACAATGGCTTGGTCCAAATGATTAGACAAACAAGGTTCTTCAATTTTAGTGGCAGGGTCCTCTGTGTCTTTATCCTCCTTTTCATCTGTGGCCTTTACCATTGCCAGTTTAGATGATTCACTATGACTGGGCTCTGGTAATGTCAACTCTCCTGATTGATTCACTTCTTTGGAGGTATCCAATTGTGATGATGCTTTCTCAAGCTCCTCTGGCGGAGCAACATTTGCATCACAGGATGGATGGCTGTCCTCATCTTTGTCAGACCCATCTACCAGTGTTTCTTCAGGTTCTGATCTTTCGGTATCATTGGTCTGATGTTTACTTTCATCCACCTCAGCTATTAGTGGTTTGGATTCATCTAGCTGCAGTGCTTCTGATGACTGGGCTTCCGGGAACTCTGGATTCAACTGGCACAATGAATAACAAAACAATGAGTAAAATGGCATTTTAGAAGCATACAGTAACAAATTTACATTATCATTCATTTGTGCTATAAAATCATATCAGTTTGTATACTCATAGCAATAAAACATTGTGTTGAGTTACTACAGTAATTACTGTAAAATGTGCTATATGTACCACATTGCCTTGTCGAGCACGGCTCTCGTTTATGAACTGCATGATTTCCTCAGTAATGGACAGTGTTGGAGGGAGTGGGGTCATGTCATCTTCGTCCTGACATAAAACCAGATCATCACGACCAGATTCAACTTCAATGACAGAGGATGCCAGAGTACTGGTACTGCCTGATGAGCCCATGCTATCCGCCTGCGGGCACAGCTCTCCTTCACTGCCAGACTAAAACCCATTAAATGGAGAGAAGCATAGATATACAAAACTTAAATAATGATGAACATTTTATCACAGCCATGATATCAAAAGCATACAGAAATCCTATTGTTACAAGATTGCATTATGTTGCAAACATAATATAATTAAGATTGTACACATGTAATATTTAATGGAAGAAAATGTAATTCTCTCACACCTTTAAAGAACCTGAATTCCATGAGCAGTGAGGCCATGGCAGATCAGAAAAAGAAAAATAGACACAATTTAGCTTGTTATGTCTCATCACATATTGTTTATTTTTCACATCCACTGTCAAAGTAATATCACCGATCAGAGAAAAACAAAAAAGTAGAATTATAGAAAGTGAAAGTACTGAAGTTCACACTCACCACTTTGCTGGAACGCAGCTTCAATATCTTTGGCAGGTGCTTGAGGGATATAAAGATTAGATTGTAGACTTTAAACTTTATTTGCCAAAGTACAAGACTTTAAATTTGGTGCCAGAGTCAATATAACTTAACAATAAACAAATAAATAATAAACATAGAATAAATGCATTAGTCAGCTTTGTATATAACTCAAATTATTTTTAGTACTTCATTACTTAATTTTATGCCTTTAAAAATATAATCACCAGATTGTCTCCTCCCACGCTTGTATGGCAGGTTACTCTCGAGGAGGAGTGGAAGGCTTTTCTTGGCTTTCTCAGGGGTGTAGATGAACTCTGGTGGCTCTGTCAAGAAATGTACATTTATAAATATTTGAAATAGCGCGGTTTGGCACATTAAGGTATTCGAATGAACACTATACTGTATGCCAGACCTGATTGCCTTCTTCCTCTGTGGTAGTTATGAATATCATCCAGTCTTGGCGAAGGCATTGGTTTTCTTATTGGCTCCTGATCAAACTGTGGGGCTAAGTATGGAACAGAATATGAAGAATTCACAGCCAGTCATGCTCAATGCCGCAAGCGATAGTTGCAAATGAAAGGAATGCAAAAAATACTTACACTGACAGAAGTTGTCACCAAGAACCTGCCTTGCCTAGAAAACATGTTATAAATAGATATTTATCGCTCTGGTGTCCATCTGTAAACTATGTATAGTTGTCAATGTTGGTAAATTTGATGCTAGTTTGACATATAACAATAAAAACTCTTACTTTTTGGGGTAAGGATGCAGGATGGTTTTCCACTATCATCCTTTTGAGGTAATGTAGCCACAGCCGCTTCTCCTCCTGGTTTTTAGCCTACAGAGAAGCAGAGAAGTTTTTAGCTTTTCTTTTTCCATATAATGAAAATTATAAGTTATCTGTCTGCATTTTAAATATTTTACCTGAACAATGTGTTGCTGTTTTGGGATTGTTTGGTCGGACACTTTAAAACAGAGAGGATCCTTCATGTTTTCCACTAAGAGCAAGTTACAGCACTTGAATGATGAGAGGGAGAAAGAGAAAAACATGAGTTTTGCATATCATAAATACTGTAAAATGCTACACTCCTACTGAAAACATATATTCAATTTAGAACTGAAATCTGATATCAAATGACGATGACTTACAAAGATGTGAGTGCTATATATGAAACGATCCAGCCTTTTCTTGGCGATGAGAAGCATTTTATCAAAAAGAAAGAATGCTCTTTCCTTTTTCACACGCTGAACCCGGAAAGAGCCTTCAAGTACCAGCTCTCCAAAACCACTGAGATCAGGCCCAGTCCAGTTCAGCAACAAGCTCTCAATCTCCTATGAAAAGAAGTAACGTTTGCATTTGCAACAGAATTAATCGCAGAGTTATAAAAGTCAAACGTCATAGAGAGTATTTGAAGCCTGGGAATACCTGCAGTCTGACTGCATGTTCCTGTTTCCTCTTCATGTCATTGATGTACCAGGCAACTGCCGTCATGGTTATAATAGCATCTTCCACCACCTCATACCCAGGATCGCTTTTATCAAAGTGTTTGGATAGTTCCTACCACAAGAGGGCGACAACAGATCAGCTGTACAGTCTAACGCGTCTGTTTTAGAGTTTACTAGCATGGCCCCATTTGCCCCTGATCCCAGATGCCATAGCTACACCATCTTCCAGCAAAAAACACATCATTTTGAAAAAACAAAACAAAAAAAACGGGGTCAGATTTAAAGCATTGTACTCCACTGACCTGCAGCAGGAGGTGGTATTTAAGAATCCTTTGCACCGGTTTCAGCAGGTAAGTCTCCAGAGGCAATGAGTGACAGAGAGTGGCCTGCCTTTCCTGGAAGAAGCGCACCAGGCTCTCGTTCTTCATGCAGTCCCTCAGGACCGTTACTGAGCTGGACGGAAACAGGGAGGAAGACATTTAAGCAGGGTGGTCTACTGGGAGACTCATCAGTTTGGCAGCTTTGCCTGACAGCACTTTATCTTATCCCGCGGTAATGCATTCAGCTGATGGCCACATAAACCTACATATGTACTTACAAAACATCTGAATAATAAATACAATTATTTTCATGTAACCTCCTATTTCTTACAGTTTCTGATAGTGTATTTGCATATATAATGAGTACTGCCTTGTGAAAATATTCTTTCAAGAATCTGAGTAACTGCAGAGTTATCTGCATTAATATGCAACAGCTAAATCTCTAAAGGTGGATCAGAACCAGTTTGAGCAGAACATCTGCTGCTGCTGCTGTACCAGAGGCCCATGGGAATACTAAGAGAGGGGCTGAAAAGTATTTCCAAGTAGTCATCACCCAAGCATGTTTGCCTCTGATATGTCTAATTTTTCTACTAGACATATAGCTAACACTGACTAATTAAAACCACATGACATTCATCAACAATATCTTACATGACTATACATCACTGTGGTTGACATCTACTTCACATGATTCTAATTACGCTTTCCATAAAAATGCCACATACTTTTATCATTATGCAACAGAGCCTTCAGGGATTCATGCGGGCCAATTAAGGTTTTTAACTATTTCAGCAGTTCAAAATGCTATATATGCATTGGTATAATCTCAATCAAACTGCAGTTGGGTTATTTTGATGGCTTAAAAAAAAGAACTAAAAAATACAGCTGACTAACACAATAGAAAAAAATATAAAAACATGATAACATAATAAAAAAAACATGATTTGTGAAAAGTTTAAAAGGCAAACTTGCAAATAAACTTCATTTGTAGTTAAAGTAAGTTTTAAATATACATGACTCTTGTGCTCAACAAGGATGCATTTATTTAATCAAAGATAAAGTAAAAACAGTAATACTGTAAAATATTTTTGCATTTGTTTTTGAATATGTATCAAAATGTAGTTCATTTCCAGCTTCATTACTTCAGCATTCAGTGTTACATGATCCTTTAGAAATCATTCTAATATGCTGATTTGGTGCCTAAGAAACACTTTTTATTATTAATGTTAAAAACCTATAATACATTTTGGTTACAATTTTTTTAAGGTGTTCTTGTCGCAGTGTAATTATACATTTCAGTACTGAGTGATATTAATCATTTATATGTATTTACTATGGTTAGGGTTAGGATTAGGGTTACTTGCATGTAATAACCCATCATTTATTGTTATTATACTAGCAATTATGTGTAACAAGGAGATCTTAAAATAAAGTGTTACCTACTTTTTCCAGAAATACATTGTAAATATCTTTACTGTTATTTTTATTTTTTCCTGAATAAAAGTATAATTTTTTTCAACACACACACACACACACACACACACACACACACACACACGTTGGTTTTTGTGTTTTTTGGGGACTCTCCATAGGTTTAATGGTGTTTATACTGTACAGACTGTATGTGGTATTGTCCTACACTGACCCTAAACCTGCCCCTTACAGGAAACCATGTGCATTTTTTGATTTTCAAAAAAACACCATTTAGTATGTTTTTTAAGCCTTTTGAATTACGGGGACACTGAAAATGTCCTCATAATTCACCTTCATATTGCAATACCTATGTTATACCCATGTAATTATACAAATGTCCACATAAACATGCACACACACACACACACACACACACACACACACACACACACAAATCTTACCAATCCCAAACATTTGAATGGTACTTTAATGGTAAAATCAGAAAAATTCCAATACTTACTTGGGGTAATTCATGCAGTATATGGTGTAAATGTCAAAGGCTTCACTCTAAAAAAGCAAAATCAAGAATTGTTAAAATACAGATAATGCTTGTATTTTGTAAACAAATGTGCACTACTAACTATGGACATCAAAAATATACAGACAGTTATGAAACCACACAAAAACATAACAGAATAAAAAGGGCACAGTCTAGACTGGCATTCACTTGGCAGCATATGAGAGATTTTTCCACTAAATGTTTGTGTACTGAAAACAGAAGCAGTACCAAAACAAGCCAAACAAGTGAACCCCATCATCTGCTCTGGCAATGGCTAGCATACCCAGATCTGACCAGATATGGGCAGCTCAGCAGATGCAGAGTTACAGTCACTGAGCTACATCAGTGCAAGCATGTAAACACATCTAATATGCTGTGCTCTATCGGGAGCCTGATATCTAGTCTAGAGGCACTGCTTGATTTGGAACAATTTTTCATTTTTTTTCCATGTCGCAGAGATTATGGGGGAAAAAAACCTTGACTTTGAGGCTCTGCAACATTAGAGAAGGTTCAATTGAGCTAAACCCTCAAAATAACCCACCGGTAATAGCTTAATCGAATGTACTTCCTAAGCCAGTGCTAATTGATCCTAACAGTGGCCGTTTCAGCAGGAGGTAAACATTGGGTCTCGGTGCTTGAGATAGAGACACAGCCCTGAGGCGATTTAAAGGTAAAGAATGATTTCATTCTTCCAAACCATGAAACAAATCTTTGCACAAAGAGCCATGAGCATATTTAACCCCTCTGATGAATGATGTCCTTGTCTGGTTCCCATCCCAGCCTGGTCTGCTCATTGTTGTGTCATTGTGGTGTGGAGACAAGAACGCCAAAAAGTGTCTGCAAATGCACTTAGCTGACGTGTGCATGTGTTGAAAGTTCAACACTGTTTGCTGATATGTTTAGGTTTCGTTTCACAGAGTCCATCTGTTTTTCTGGCCCAAACATATCTGTGTGCTTCTGCCATACTGCCAAGCCTCAAGATACCAAATTAACAAAACTGAACAATCCTAGAATGACATGCATTAAAACACAAACTCCTTGTCTTGAGATATGTGCATTGTGCGGAAGGAACAGGAAGAAATGTATATTTTACAAAGTCATGTGCTTACCCTCTCCACAAAGCACTCTGCTATGGCTGCTGCATGTGGACTACGTTCCAGATCTTCCAAAAGCTCGCTGTAAAAAACAAAAATCAAGTTGCATGCTGAAAAATCATTTGAGTGGCATATAAAAGACCAATTTTCTGACATAAGACTATGTCTTTGTCTAAACCACGTTATTCAGTTTCTGAGGAAACATCTGGGACTGGAGTTTCAAGAGGACATTATTGACTAGAACGGACTCCATTCCAAACAACATTCATTTCTTTTTTTTAATCATTTAGACCAAACCATTTCTTAAATGCACACAGATGGGATACGTCTCATTTTGGCTTGATTTCCTCCAAACATACCCCAATATCCCCAAGGTCAAAATTGAAAATCTTTCTGCAGTGCATTATTCTAGTGGGGAAAAGTCTAATTTCAGGTAGTAAATCAATGGAAACATCGATCCTGAATTATACTGGCTAGTAACAGTGTCTGGAATGCAATAAAGGAAGCTTGGGTTTGGTTTAGGGAAACAATCTCTATTGTAAGTCAAACACGAGATGGAATCAAGTGGATTTTCCCTCAGTGTTATGGAGTTGATATGATCTCTTGTGGCCGGTGGAACTTTTTCAACCGAGGATGAGTGGTTTGACATTCCCTGACTGTGTTCTGAAGAAACGGTTGAACGAAAGCTATATGACGGCTCGACCAGGCACGCCGTATTTCATTCAGTCCATTAGCGAAACTCCAAATGACGTTCCCAAGAGGCCCCCAAACCGCCAGGCTGGTCAGTCTCGAGGGAAACCCTCCTATATCGTGAAAGAAAACAACGTGACACTCTCTAAACACTATGGACTTTACTTCATGTGGCTAAGGGGAAAAGTTCGCAAGGAAACCGCAGCGCTCCAGCCTTCATCATCCTCTCTTCCCCTCTGAAGACGAAATTCATTTAGTGGCTGACCTTTGTGGTAGGGGGACTTCACTGTGGTTATGAAGGAAATTGAATTGAGTTCATGCATGCTTTCTTGGATTGTCCAAAGAGCTTGGTGTTCGAGGTGCCTGAAGGGATGGGATGTTCCAGAACGATGACTTGACTGTCTTGGAAGGTGTGGCATAATAACAAATAGTTCCATCATTTGGAAATGTAAAAGAATAAAGACGTTACAGTCGATTCAAAGCCACAGGTATCTGCTTTCTAGTCCGAACTGTAGTAGATAAGTTGGATTCAATTAGATCTTGGCAAATCTTGAGAGGTTTTGGCCCCTTCTCTCAAATCCCAGGAAAGTGTTGGCGGACCAATAGTTTGAGACTTGAAATATGTGTGTTACGTGCATGCTAAATGCTTTCCCAGGTTCTTCTTTGCCAGATACAGTACATGCAAAAGTGTTTGCGGTATGACTTAAGGTTAAATGAGAAATTTAAGACATTAAGGCACCAGATTTGGTTTTTTGAGCATGTCAGAATTAGCTATGTAGCTATGTAGTAAAACCATGTAACAAACTATAACTTTAACAAAGTCTAACTTATTTATTTTCAGGAGTTATGACCAAAAACAGGGAGTTACCTGCAAGACGCCCTGAATATAAAAAAAATGTAATTCCCTTTTTCCCATTCAGTCTTCACCTCACCCTTCCTGTTTTTTGGACTGGACTCATAAGTTGTCGTCTCATCCCTTTCTTTTGTCCTACTCCCACCATTCATCCATTAACATGGTGTGTATAACTCAAACAGAAGTTCGCTACATTACGGTTCCTTTCATCTAGCTCGTATTTCCCACAGCAGTCAAGCCTTTATTTTTGCTGGAGACACAGCATCCTATGGTGGGGGAAATTCTCACAGTCATTCATCTTTTTTATGCAATATACAAATCCTCAGGACAAGTCTGCATCCATTACTTCTCTCAAACGAGATCAAAGCAGACAGTGAGACAGTGGGGAGACACGAGGACAGTGAGATGTGTGCTTTAGGGAAAATCAGATCTGTCTTTATTAAGAAATGGACAGTGTCTCTTAGCAGCGTTAAAAGCATGGTACAATGACAGGCCATGATCCAAATATGAGCACAAAAAAGAGGTAAAGGTTGTTGATAATTCTGTCTGGACCACTGACTGAAATGATTGAACGATCTTGCATGAAATGGCACACTTGATTTGTACTTGTTACATGACTATAGGGTGTCCCATTTTTTATAAATCTTTTATTAACAATTAGTTAAATATTCTTTAAAGCAACACATTTCATTAAAAACATTAAAATGACTGGCAATACATTATGGAAAAAAATACTACTTATGCATATTGATATTTATAAGAAATATAAGTATAAGTAGTATGCTTGGTAACCTAGGAGACAAACTTAAGATAAAATATGTAAAAAACCAATTAAGCCTAATATCACTTTTGAGCAGGATATCATATGTCATCTGAAATCAAGCTGTAATTTTTGTGAAATTATGCAAGTGAAAATACTTAACAAGGCTTATTTATAAAAAAAATATATAATCTTGTGAAAAAGTATTTATATAACTGTTTTCATTTTAATATATTATTATTCCTCTGTTGATAAAGTTAAATATTAATCAGCCAGTCTTCAAGGTTAAATGATCCCTCAGAAATCACTGTAATATGCTTATTTTGGGCTCAAAAACATTTATTATTATCAGTGTTCGGAACAGTTTTTCTTAATATTATGGTGACCGTTTTTTCAGGATTACTTCAAACTAAAATGTAAATTTATTTGAAACTGATATTTCTGGAAATTGTGTCAATCATATGTGTCCTTGTTTAATAAAAATATTATTTTCTTAAAAAAAAAAACAGCTCAAAAAGTTAATTTCCAAAATTTTAAAAGTGTATATTTATTATGTATTTAGTATGGCTTTAAAAAGGCCTGTTCTGAAGAGCCACCGAGGACAATGTGCCATGTACTGCAGCTGACCCTGTTTTTACACCCATTTAAGTCCGTCAGATGGGAAAAAAACACAAGGGTGTGATTATAAATGCTAAAATAAATCCAGAACAATAATAACTGGTAATAAGGTTTTACAAGAACTATTGCAAAATGTAAGAATGAGTCAGCAGTGAAATGTTTTCCTCAATGCAAAATTGAGAGGAGATTCCGAAGCCAGCAAAAACAGCCTGTTCCCTGCAGTCGCTGCAAAAGACAAATGCAGCATTCCAGTGTAAAGGCACAATTTACAATGCTTCACTATAACTGGACAGATGTCTGTGGGAACAAAATAAGTCCTGTCTGCTGTCCCAAGATGCACTGCTCGCTTGGCTGCACCCTCACTCTCTGACAGGTCATGTGTGGCTCGTTCACCACAGGGGCCTGAGCTCTACCTCGGAGCCCGGCTGCTTTGGCTAAAAGGAAAATGACATCTGTATGTGTCCTAAAGCTCTGACCGGTGCCAAGAAAGTAGACTCAACAGAATCAACTCTGAATACAGGGGCTGCATTCCACAGCAATGAGCAGAGGGCTTTTTAGAGTAAGAACAGACAAAGAGAGAGCCTTTGTGTGTTTAAACTATACGAAAGAGGGCAAAAAACAAGGTCGGTCATTAATTTTATATAGTCTTAACAACTACAGAGGCACGAGAGCTGATTTAAGGGGCTAGTTCACTCATCATTTACTCACCATCGTTGTCGTTCCAAACCCACACGCTGTTATTCTTTCTCTGAGCACAATCAAAGAAATATTGAATATTTTCCAAGTCCCTGTTTTTCATAAACATAAAGCTTTGTGGGATGAACAGACCAACTTTCAGCCATTATTCATTCTAATATGATTTGAGAGCTGCGTGCTGAGTTAAATGAAGGATCTGATTTTAGAGTGACTTAAATTTCAGTCTATTAATCATGTAAATATAGCATGTGGCTTTAGATGAATTGGAACATACACACTACTGTTCAAAAGGTTTTTTTTAATATATATATATATATATATAAAGGGAATTACCATTTTAATTTAACAAGGCCACATCAATCTGATCAGAAGTGAAAGTAAAGATTAAGTCAAAAAAATGCTGCTCTTTTTTTAACAAAGAAATTAATACTTTAATTTAACTGGGACACTATTATTTTGTTATTTTTGTTTTTTTAGTTTGATACATTATTTTGTTTTTTAACATTGATAATATTTATTTAAATAAAACAGATTTCTGATCATGTGAATTTCAGCTTTGCTATCACAGGAATGAATTTAAAATATATTTAAACAGATTAGTTTAAAGCTTTTACTGTAATTCTGATCAAATAATTGCCATTCAGAGACAGATAAATAAGCTTACTGAACCCAAACTTTTAAAAAAGTAGTGTAGTCATACGGTATGGCCTGCTTATTATTGTGCTTTTTTTGTTATTTTTTGGAACATGACAACCTGTGAACGCTACAAAGTGTAAATTATGAAAGATTATTTATTTATAAGTGAACTATCCTTTTAAGAATAGTATAACTAAAAACCAATAACTTATTCTACTCATTACATGCCAATATAATCTCAACCAGAGGCCAAAAGCAGCTGCCATGGGAAGAAAACTGGCATTTTATTAAAGGCAGTTTTATTAAATAAGGTCACGAGGACACCCAAGAGTTTTTAAGATTTTCTGTTTTCAGCACGGCCAAGATCATTTCCCCCATGAGCTGGCAGTAAGGCGTCATGTCCAATTTCGAAACTGCCTAATGTCATTAGAGGGATGATGTGGAGTGGAGATGAACTAAGAAAGAGAGTTATATAAAAACATGATGTATGAGTGGCAAGTAGCAGCGACCCACCAACTGAAACCTCTGGGCTAAAAAATGCGTACGAGTCTGAAATAAACACAGTGTGTCATTTGCAATAAACAGTGTGAAACAGACACATAACAAGACTGACTAAATTGTTCGGTGGACCATGGATGAACTCGCAGTGTAATAAACCATATGTCTTTGTAAAAAGAGCTTAAGTTATGACGACGGCTGAGAAAACGTCTCCTGCTCACGTTTCAAGAGCATTCCAGATCAACTACAGCATTTCAGGGACAGTCTGCTGGAGTGCATCAGAAATGGTGTATACTTGCTCTTGGCAGACATTTGCATGTTGTCCCTCATGACCAAGGCCAGTTATTGTGTTTGAGACCAATTCAACAGATACCCTGCCACCCAGAATGAAGACACCCACCTGTTAAACTCATAGATGTCCTCGATGTTGCAGAAAAGGGTGCTGACCTCTTCAGGTTTGAGAGGCAAGTCGCCACAGTCAATAATGCAGCCAAGATAGTCCTGAGAGAGAGAGGAAGCGAGAAAATTGAGCGTGGATGACCTCACAGAAATCATACGAGGCATTTTCACACATGAATTTGCTGTGCTTGTTACCGATTCAGAAAACTCCTGTGAGACCAGTGAAATTGGTGAAGGACCTCTACTCCATTACATTTTCCCATTGCAGACACTGAGTGGATTCATAACTCATAGACTAAAAAGAGACTATAAATGGTTCCGACACAGCGGGACGTGGCTCTCACCCCTGAATGATCTCTCTCGACACCAAGAATTGCTGTAATGTAATTACCATGGACGCCACACTTGAGCCCCTCAATGATCTTCAGAGTAAACATACAAAGCGGTGCAGGAAAGCAAAGCATGCAACTAATACAGTGGTTAAAAGGAGCCCCTCTAACAATATTTATCTTTTCTCTCTCTGCTCTTTCACCTCTGACCTCGGAAAAAGTCATAAGCCAGTCTCATGAGAAAACGGTCTCATCATTACGCCACGTAAAATAGTGGTAGGTTAGGGCCGTCTGATGAGGAACAGAGAATCGGGGTCACCAACTTTCTCAGTTATGAAGTGATTGGTTAACGCTGAGTTAAAGGGAAGCAGTTCCGCTGGGTTAAAGTTTAAGGAAGATCTGGGTCACAGCGAGAAACGTAGGACGGAAGTGAAATGGACCATTATGAAACATCAAAATATCAATGGTTTCAACAGTTTAGCCAAAAGACTTTTTAACATCTTAACATAATTTTACTGTAGCAAACTAACCTTTTATGCATTATGCTATTGTTCACAAGAATCGTTCACACAAAAATATGTAAATTACACTAAGTAGTGACAGTAAATATCACAGTAAAACAAATACAGTAAAAAATGTGACACTGTGACTAAACACAATAGCTATTGTAATACATTTTACAATATTACTTATTTTTACTTTATTTGTATCAAATAAATGCAGCCTTAGTAAAAATATGAGAAAAAACAACAATTTCTTATAGTAATTATTAATTTTGCAACCTAAAAGGACAGTACAAGTTGCAGGAACAAGTCTGCAGCTAAAATAATACACATTTTTGATTAGTGCTTTTATAAAATGCTTCACATTTTTGCTTTTAAATACTCAGAAAGGGGCTCTATTTACATCCACTGCAAATGCGTAATTTTTTTTTTAAAGAAAATGAAAGAGGCTACAGTATTTTTTGTGATAATCAACATTATGCCACAATCTCCACTGAGCTTAACTTGTGCAACCCAGAATGTTTCTTTAAAAAAGATCTATAGCATAGCTTAATAATTAGCTATCATTTATACTAAACCAACGACTTGGGTAGATTTCCAGCTTGAAGTGGTTATCCAACACTATAATCATAGTAATGCTGCCGTTAAGAAGATACATTCTTGCCTTAATGAGTAAAATGCGGTTTGCATTAAATTAGAAAGTTCATCATATTTTACAGCCTATTTTGTGTCCGACAGATGCCAAAAACCAAAATAGAGCAGAGGCAAGCGGTCTCAGGAGTGGTCTGGTTCCTGGCTGTAGGGCTTGCAGAGTTAAAACAGCGCTATCTATCAACACTGTATCAGTCCGTTTATCAGTGTCTGGCCTCATTAACCCTTAATAACCAAGCCCTGGGACCAAAACCAACAAGCCAACATAGACAAACAAATTCCACCAGACTGCAACGGACTAAAGTACGGGAAAGTGCCAAGAATGGCAGTAACAATCTCCAGAGAGAAACTACGGGCATTGGAGCCAACAAAAGAAGGCCATCAGGCAAAACAAACTAAAAACAGACTCAAACTGAACCGCTACAATAAATAGGTACAAATAAACAAACCATATAAGTCCTGCAAGACAGCGGTCTGCCTTTACAAGGGGCTCTTTTTTGTCACCCTCCAGCTTTCCCTGTGCCTCTGCATTCCTGGACTGTAAAACGTGGGGTCTTTTTTCCTCTACTGTTTGTTTCCAGAGCCACAAGGCATCTGGGAAGGCAAACATGCTGAGGTGGGGGCAAAACGAGCCAGAAAATAAGGGACTTGTGCATTCAGCACCTTTACAAGGCAGGGGGAACAAGGACCACGGACACTGTAATTACGGTGATTTACACTCAGCCGTAGACCGGAGAGAATTTCCCTGAACGAACCGTGCTCATGAGAGTGACACATGGCAAAACTGGAGCGCTAGACGAAGAGATGAGTGATGACACAGCTACTCGGGGAAGAGTGAAAATCCAGGAGGTGAGGGGAAATCTGAGGATTACGCTGTGAGTTATGAAAGCAGAGTGTGCGAGACAAGCGGGACCAGCCACAGACAAAGGAACCATAAGTTATGTGCACATTTTCTTGGCAGATGCCGTCCGACCCAAATGACTTACTAGAGCATACATGAAGTGTGTTATGACAGCCAGTCTGGCAAAAAGAAAAACATAAATGTTCACATATGAGATATGGACCAGAACGAGAGAAAACACTAAGAAAAAAAGAGATCGGACAAATACAAGAAGACTACATTAGATAGATAGAGAGATAGATAGATAGATAGATAGATAGATAGATAGATAGATAGATA
>JAUCMU010000027.1:8679853-8693904 GCA_032275025.1 Enteromius treurensis | reverse complement strand
TACAAACATTATTTTAGTGTGTTAGAGCAGAAAGATGCAGCTCTGGTTAAACAGCTGGATGTTGGGTTGAAATACCTAACGTTACCTGAATGCCGCGGGTGATAGTTTGTAATGTGTGTATAATGCTAATGCTAAAGACTAAAAATTTTTTTTACATTTATAATAAGTGTTGTCAAAGGTATGAAACTGCAAATTATTTTTATAATATGGATCTTTAGAAAGCAAACTCAAACAGTAATAATACACATTTTTGAAAAAAATTGATAGTTAAAAACCCAATAATGTTGTAAAAATACTTTTCTGTTTAAAATATTTTGTATCTGTAAGATTTAAACTAGCACCAATGCTATGTATAAAATGTATTGGTACCCATCCATGACCCCCATTGGAGGTCACAGTGAAGGTCTGATCTTCCAAAAACCTGTGCACAGAAATATGATGAATGCGTTGAAAAGCATCCACAAAGAGTCTTATATTTACAGCATTCTCTGATTTGTGTGGCTGTGTCCAAAATGCTGAGCAACAGCCTGCTTATTGTCTCGGATCAGTGCTGTGCATGCGAAAAGCAGGGCAGAGATGCGTTTGAAGTGACAGTCTGAATTTATAGCAGCTTTCATCCAGTGCCATGACCTCCTTTGCTCCACCTGAATGTGTGATGAATGGCACAACAGAATCTCACAATGATCACATTTTAAATCGCCTCTGGCACAGGGGAAGGGCTCAGCTTTCTCTGCTGTCTGTTATATGAGTGCTGAATTACATACAGGGTTGGCGGCTGGTGAAGAGATATGAAGGTAGAAATGCTGATCTGGATGAACTTCTGTGACTGGGCAATTCTAGAGCTCAGAAGAATGCAGCACCACCTGGGTGGCTTTGGACCAGAATTTTTTTTTTTTTTTATTCTGAGTCTTGTTTTAAAGAGCACCTATTATGCACAATAAGATAAATGTGTGTTGACTGTGTGTGTACACAACCACCCTATAATGATACAAATCCACCTGCTGCATTTTTTTGCACTGTCTTAGAACAATACATTTGCAGAATCTGTTAAATGTGATGTCACATTTTACAAGCTCTGCCCACTACTGTTGATTGACACTGCTGTATTAGCAGAGACCTAGCACTGAGTCAGCCACACACAATCCACCAGGTTTATCTTCATGCATTTAAAAGCAACATTCAAGTAAGAAATGTGTTCTGTTAAAATTTATAGTAAAGCTGCAAGTAAAACTGTCCAGAGCAGAAAGGGATTTTCTGTTTTTATTTTACATACAAACAGCGTTAGTAAACATAATACTGTATATTATGCTGCTGCCACTTAATACACAGATCTAATATAAACATATTTCCCAGCTGTTTTACTTGGGTGTTGCTTTAGGAGCTGTTCACTCGGGGTGTGTCTAGACTGTTGCTAAAGGCTCGCTAAATTGTTTTGGGTGGTTTCTATGGCATTGCTAGCTGTTATTTTTGGGGGGTTTTAGGCTGTCGCTCGCTAGGTTGCGTTGTTCTGGGTTGTTTGTACGTTGTTGCTACAGTAGCTGTTTATTTGGGTGCTGTTTGCTCGTTTGTAGAGCTACCCTTCACTGCTCAAAACTCGCGTTTAATAGTAAGTAGCAGGTTCTTTAAATATAAAAAACGTAACTTACTTCAAGGTTGTGAGTCAGAAGCGCCAGACTGTCCTTGCAGAGGTAAAATTGCTCCACTTTATAGTCTCTGTGTACAGCCAGCACAGGTTGCTCTGGAAGTTTTAGGAACCGTCCTTGTAAATGTGCTAAACAAACTCTATATATTTGTGTTGAACTGTTCTGGAACAGTGTTGTAAATACAATTTCACCACTTTGATTTCTAGTTATGTCCTCTTTTGAAAGCACAAACAAAGTAGTTTTACTTTCACAACGACAATGCGTCTTCTGAACGCGGCTCCCGCAGCAACACTATAGCGAGAAAAATAGTTCTGCCTTTCTTTGCTTAAACATTTGGGTGGTGTTATGAAAATAAAACCACTCTGTAGTGTAGAAAACTGGATGCATGTTTAATAGAGTCGTTTTAGGGGGGTGTGGACAAGTCGTAACTTTTATGAAGAATATCTCTTTGGTTTTGAGACTTTAGTCTTTGCAAATTCAGGGATCTTATCCATGCACTAACAGCTGGTAACACTCCAAAGGGAAAGGAAAACGTGCCTTATATGACCCCTGTAATACAGTAGCTGTTTACAGTTGTGTTTTGGGGGGTTTATGTGGACGGTCAAGAGAGCCCACCTTGCCTAAAGATATTTCAAAAGTTGCTTTTGTGTTCCACAGAAGAAACAAATGTACATGTGTTTTAGAACAATATTAGAATGCGTAAATCACAGGATTTTAATTATTTTTGGCTAGCCATTCAAGGTTAAAAGTGTTTAAAAAAATTACCTCAATATTAGCTCAACGTTGTTTTTGTGGTACAGTAAGAAACACTATAGGAACAGAGGTCAGCATGTGTCTGGTCCTTACCTCCACAATGCTCTTGAGGTCCCTCACGTAGGCCTGCTCGGTCTCCACTATCTCCAACGCCACCCTCTCCAGACGAGTGAGTTTGGGCTGCGGTGTTGTGGAGGCAGGGAGAGGACCCACTCCCGTCAGCAAGGAGAGGGGGGTGAGGTCCAGGCTGATGTCAGAGCCATTGTGCTGTGGCCCGGTGTAGGCCGGAACGGCTCCGTAGGGAAGCGATGAGGAGGAAGAGGAAGAGTGTCCATCCTGCAGCGAGGCGGATGAGGCAGAGGAGCTGAGACTGGCTCCGCGGTCACTGTCGGAGCACACCGTGTTAACGGAGGTGCAGCTCCCGCGGGACGCACCTCCCGAGGCCATACGGCTCACGATCCCACTCAGCGAGGACACAGAGGAGGGGCGCTTGGCAGCTGTAGCAGAAAGAAACAGAAACAAATTAATGTAAAGATACTAGTGATCCCTGCATGACACATAACTTTCGGTTATCGAATTTAAAAACGTTACGACATTAAGACAAAATTAAGAACTGCACACTGCAGGCAAATGAGATCTCTTTCATATTTCAATTGTTTCTCAAAGACAAGATCAAAAGTTGACTTTGGTTTAAATATCCTGCTTCTTGAGTTCTTAACTGTCTCAAAACTGTGCATACCAAAGTTATCATGAATAGTGTATTTTTTTATACAAGGTATAGTACAAATCATCAGTCAAGTACAAAGACAAACTCTGCTTACAAAGTGTTTCTTGCAGTCCTTTTCTGCCTGCCTCAAAGGTGTGACTGTGCAAATCTACATCACCTTAGCTTGCAGCAAACCCACAGAAGCTGTCAATCTATTGGTGCAGTGCACGCCCTGTATAGACAGGAAACAAAAATCACAACTTCCTGACTGCAATTTGCCAGATGATTAAACCTGAAAACAGAGAAGCGATTCAATCAGCCATGCCCTCAGATGACCAGAACATCTAAAACAAACCAGTAACGTTCTGCCTAAAGAGCCGTATCAAAACTGAACACAACAGTCTGGTCGTCAAGGCAAGTGAACACAGGCCGGTACAGAGCTCTGTGAGGATTGCCATTGTTTTAGGCTGAATGCTGGGGTGTGCTTGTCACAATAGCGGCCCAGTTACAGAGCACGAACAATCGTCCATTTCCTCTGACCTAGCAGGCAGGGCGACGCAGTCAACTGTTACTCTCTACGTTCCCTTACTCGCCAAGTCTGCCCATCATCCATCAAACATTTTCTCCCGTTCAGGTTTGAAGGCGCTTCAGTTATACTGATTGCCTGAATTTGATTTAAATGCACTCATAAAGTACATGTGTTTATCTTCTGTTGGCCCCAGTCCAAGATCAGCAGCACTATGGCGGCAGTCGCACATGAAAAAAAAACGGGTTGTAAAATCCTCCATGGCCAGACATACATCACCAATATGACCTTCTTTTGGGTAACACTGTTCTTTTTCGTTTGATGCCTATCTCAAAATCTCAAACACTGGGTGAAAAAGCATTCAGGAGAGCATTTAAGGCTCAGCATAAATTCAGCCAGACAGATGCATGAAGTGTGACGACGTAAACCCAGCGCATCCTCTGGAACGAAAGCAAACAGACAGCGCTCTCCGTCACTACCTGGGCATGAAGTCAGAAGCTTTCATGTGGCATGGAAGAACCATCAGCAAGGTAGTTCTTCACCCAAAACCTCATCCCTATAGATTTCTTTATCCCCAACGTTAAGTTTAAAGAGCCTCCAAGCACGAATTAGACTGGATAAATCGGTCAGGATGTCCAAGAAAACCTAACCATCTCTAGATAAGACTGATGAACATGTGCGTGAGCCAACACACATATACTGTTCTTCATAATTATATGATACTTAATGGAAAATGAATGACTTGATGGATTGCGCAGCTGTTTTAGAAATCTGAAATAATACATTAGAGCTAATTTCCTATATTTTTATAATGACATCGATCCACTAATGTAAATAATAATGTAAAAAACACTTCAATTTGATCTTTCTGTCTGTAATTGCGATAAATTATTATTCAGTGATACGTACTTATTATAAGTTCCAGTAATTGTGGTATTTTCATCATAAATCTTCTACACACTGTTCAACTCTTTTGTTTAGCCATTCATACTCCAATAAAGAGACTAACAAGGCTCACCTAACAGAGAATCAGGCCTGTTATATCGATCTCGGCAGTCTGTGGAGATGGTTTGGCCAGACGAGTGAAAGCCAAGAGAAAGAGATCACATACCTGATCTGCAAGACACTGCAACATCAGCTGAAACGACCACCAATGCGGTTAGCTGTGAATTATGTCTTCTCACCGTAGTTTAGTTAGTGCTCATAACTAATTTGAAGCAAATGGCTACTGAGCGATAAAAGGTATCCAAATGAATCTTATTCCAGCGGAAACCGAAAGGAACTCATCAGTCATAAAGCAAACAGGAACCACGCACCGTATCTAACATGCACAAAAATGTGAGTTGGGCTTGTTGAACACTTCTCTCATAGAGAGATTTCCTGTCTAGGTGTGTATTAGTGCATACACCGCAAAACCATAGAGAGCTCTTCAGTTCTTGCCGGAAAATAATGAAGAGCATTTGTGTTTACAAGAAACAAGACAACCCATCAAAAATTGATTTAGGGTGAATTAAAGTTGTATTATTAAATAAAAAAACAATAATTCACCTTAAATGAAGGAAACTTGATGATCCTAAAACACGTTCCTAAAATGTTATTTCAATCAGAATCAAGGACCGGAACCATCCGGAACTATATTTTCTGAAATACATGCATTTAAATAAAACCAACTCTTTTCAATTGTAATAATATTTCTATTAAACAATATTACTATTTTTACTTTATTTTTAATCAAATAAATACAGCTTTGACTTCCCTCACAAAAAAAAAACATACCTTTAAACAAGCAAGCACGAGTTCAAGCGAACATTGTGAAAATAACAAAAATCTTTACTCTCCCCCAGCCAAAAAGAAACACTCTAAGTTAGTAACCCTATTTACTTGACTTGGTGTTAAGTTAAAATTAATGACTTTTAGGTGCCTGAGCTTAACCAACGAATATTTCTGAAAAACTGATATGCCTATTTATAGAAATGCTTTCTTAAATTCCAACACAGATATTCAAAAGAGTTCAAGGGGTAATGCAAAACAGGAATGACTCCCAAAATAACAGTGCAAGATGGAGCTGAGCTCAAGCCGTGAATGTTTATCACTGTTTGCGTATATCTGAGTGCTCATCCGTCTGTTGAGATACTTCCTGTAAGCCGTGCCAGTCTGCACCTGACGGCCCCGTCACAGGAAGTGGTGAAACCAAATACAAGCGAATCCCTCCAAAGGTTCTCATCACGTGCATCACGTGAGGTCTGGACAACATCATCTGGGTCAAATGCATTTTTACTTGAAAATGGCCACATATATTTGAAGATAAATGTATTGCTCTTCTGGGATGTTATTCATGGTATATTGACATATTCCAGATTCTATGTGACATAAAAACTTCTTTCCAAACATTAAATGTGCCTCTTGGTCTCTATTGCATGATCAAAACTATTTCAATCAAGAATTGTTTAGAGAGCCCAGTCCAAAGAGAGGTGACCAACCCTAAACAATTGTGATTGTCAGCACATTTCCAACAGTCTTGTTCAGTTTGTTTGAATTGATAATGTAAGCAACCATTCTTTGTAAAGTAGGAGAGGCTGGGGTCCAAAAATATCAAGAGGGAGACCACCCGTCTAAATCTGAACCTGATAACTGTGAGCATTTCATTCGTGATAGACACTCTTATCTCGGGTATGCTTGATGGCTTATCTCCATTGAAATTGTGCAATATCTCAGAAAAGATATCTTTTGTCATTTTCCCAAGCTCTTGTTTGTGGTTTTGAACTCAGCCACAACTTACAGTAGAAGTGAACAAAGGAGCTTTAAAATCAGACCATGAGTGAGCGGTTCGTGTCACTAACTTTTCACTGGAATATTACATCCTTATGCTCAAATTTCCAAACATTGATATTGACTGAGTGGCATCTGACCTTGGTTGTTGTTTTTTTTCTGGCTGTCGCGGCCCGCTCCCTCAGGCATGGTGTGATTATATCACAGGAAGTTGAAACCTGCAAAACAAGTGCAAAGTGTTAGGTGACAAAACAGTTTCAGTTGATCTATAAGTATTGTTACATGACAAATCTATTTAAAAACATTTAATAAAAAAAATAAATGGCAGTTAAATTACACTGTCACTGAGCAGCAGGACTGTCTGCTTGGAAAATAAAATAATACAAGATTTAATTAATTTATTTTAATTTAAATTATTGTCAATCACTGTCACCTCACAGCAAGAAGTCTGTTTATGAATAAAATTAAAATAAAAAATACTTTGTAAAACTGTTAACCTCACAGCAAGAAGCTATTTATAAATGAAACAAAAAGAAAAGAAAAGAAAAAATGAAATGAAATTCAATTAAATTATTGCCAGTCACCTCACAGCAAGAAGTCTGTTTGTAAATAAAATAAAATAAAATAATTAGGTAACACTGTTAACCTCACAGCAAGAAGTTGTTTATAAACAAAACAAAAATAAAATAAAATAATGATATGAAATTTAGTTAAATTAAATTAAATTATTGCCAGTCACCTCCCAGCAAGAAGTCTGTTTGTAAATAAAATAAAATAAAATAAATAATTGGGTAACACTGTTAACCTCACAGAAAGAAGTTGTTTATAAACAAAACAAAAAGAAAAGAAAAAAAAAAAATAATAATAATAATAATAATAATAATAATAAAATAAAATAAAATAAAATAAAATAAAATAAAATAAAATAAAATAAAATAAAATAAAATAAAATAAAATAAAATAAATAATTGGGTAACACTGTTAACCTCACAGAAAGAAGTTGTTTATAAACGAAACAAAAATAAAATAAAATAATGATAAAATTTAGTTAAATTAAATTCAATTATTGCCAGTCACCTCAGAGCAAGAAGTCTGTTTGTAAATAAAATGAAATAAAATAAAATAAATTGAAATGATAAATAGCTCAGAATAGCACCTCACAGTGACGTCTAAGTAAGAAGGAAAGAACAAAAGAAAAATGTAAGTGACAGAACATTTTAACCACTCAACAAATGTAGAGTATACTCCCATTAGTTTAGACTGAGAAAAACTACAGCAAACGGCTCTTTCTTTATCAGTGCGAAAGTGCCTTCCGCTTCTTTCATGAAAAGAGGAAGACAATAAAAAAAAAAACTAGAGGAAAAAAATACCAAAGGTCTGAGCCAAAGCAATTAAAGAGCTGAAACTCGATAGATGCTGTTTGAGAAAGAGTGGGGGTGTAGCTCGCAGCCTTGCTTCGAAGGGTTTCGTCTCGCACTTTCTCTCTCTCTCTAAAAGAAGAGAAAACGAAATGTATGTAATGGTTGGCACAGACACAAAAATCCCCAGCTCTCTTTCCCAAATGTTGAGCATGTGTCCTGTCAGCGCAATTGGTGCTGGAACTTCAGGAAAAGGAAACAATCCGAATAGACAGGGCTCCTCTATGATGTGTTAATGTTTATCATATCGTGTCACCTGCCCCGGCCTTCACTCCGTAGGCGCCCCGCTGCCCGTCACTCAGAGGACAGCTCAACATCTGAGGGAAAGCTTGAACTACCCAGCCACCCTCCATAACTCAAAAAGACACAGAAACAGTTCACAGCATAGGGGAGAACTTCTCCATACTTGTTCCGCTCTGATGTCTTAAAATGAAAGTGACACTACTCTATTTCTACACTTTGATTTATGAAGTTCAATAAAGTGGTTTCATCTAAAACAAGGGTTCTCACTTAAAGGGATAGTTCACCCCAAAAATGTTTATTCTGTCATTAATTACTCAGCCTCATGACATTCCTAACCTGTTATTGGTACGTTCACACCAGACATGAATGAAGCGTTAAGCGCGGGTGATTTACATGTTAAGTCAATGCAAAGACGCGATTAGACATCCTGTGGCATGATTCACGTGAATTAAGCGGCGCAAATGACGTGATTTGGGCATTTGGTGCGGGTAATGCAGGATTCGCGCGAATCTCTCAAGTTGAAAAATCTGAACTTTGTCCGCGTTAACCAATCAGGAGCTTGCTCTAGTAGTTAAGTGATTACTACGTACCAAGCGGAGGCAGAATTCTGAAACTATGAAGGACAAAATCATCGTTGATGTATGATAGATCTTCATATTTACAAAGAAAAAATTTGCCTATGAGAGATACCTCAAACTGATTTTGCCTTCTGTTTAACCACTAAAGACATCAGGAGGCAGCATCAAGTGAACTACTAGCCGCGGTGAGGCTGCCCTCAGCACTGAGCACCCGGTGTTCGCGTGGAGCACACAGCTCCGAAATCAGCGAAGCAAACTTTTAAATAGGTCCTCTTTTTTTTAATAAACCACAGATGTTTTAAACAACTACATTCTCGCCTGAAATACTCTTAAAACTGCATTTCATGGCACAATAAAAGCAATATTAAATTTTTTTTGCAGTTTTCCCCTCCACCAATTAACGATAGCCGCCTGGCAGAAGCCCCTCTTATAACGTGAATTTGCGTCTGTTGTTAAGTTAATTTATACGCGCGAATGAAGCGAGTAAACTTAAAATGTCCAACTACGCGCGAATAGCATGATTTATTCGCGCAAGTAGCGTCTGGTGTGAACATACCATAAACCTTTATTCATCTTTGTAATACTAATTGGGATATTTTTCATGAAATCTGAGAGCATTCCATATATAGCAATGCAACTGACATGTTTAAGGCCCATGGGTAGGAAATGCATCATTAAAATAGTCCAGTGGTCAGATTTCATTGAAAATATCTTCATTTATTTTCCAAAGTTAAATGAAGGTCTTACAGGTTTTGAACGACATGAGGTTGAGTAATTAAAAGGGTTACTCCACCACAAAATGAAAATCTTGTCTTTAATCACTAACCCCCATGTGTCTATTCATAAAATACAGATTAAACACTGATGGCAGATGGACTTTTCTGATGATGTCTTTCATACTTTTATGGACCATAGCAGGCAATGGGACAGTCACAAGCATCCAAAATATCTTACATTTGTGTTTTGAAGACAAACAAAGCTTTTATGGGTTTGGAACCACGTGGGGGTTAAATGATTAATGAAAAAACTTTCATTTTAGGGTGAATTAACTCTTTAATGATAGAATAAAATTTTGGGGTGAAATATGGCCCAGTAGGCAAGTGGCCAAACTGTAACAAATGATTAATCCACAAATAAAAAATCCATAAAGTAAAAAATATATATTATATAGACATTTTCTTTCTAAACAAGTTTAAGTTCAAAATAATAAATCCGTTTTAAATGTTACAACTGAATTTCGAATTCACAACGTTGATATGTACAGTATGACTACATGATACTCAGCAACTGTAAATGAGGGTAAACCAATGTGAATGAAATTATTTAAAAGCTTTAAAGAAATCTTTCTAAAGTTACAGATAAAATAAAAACATAAATAAATTAAAAGTGATTATTTTAAAAGTTATAAGTAAAAGCAGGTATCACAACATTAAAATGTACAGTACACACGTATTTTTAAAATAAAACAAACAAAAAAAAAACGTTTCAAAAATGTACATTTAAAAAATGCTTTCTGGCAAGGAAATAGTACAGTGTCATCACACTGTTGATTCAACAATTGATGACTACATTGTTAGCTTTGAATGTCCAATATCGAATGATACAGATAAATTAACAAAATTGACTTATACTGAAACAATACAGATATATTGTGCATCCTTAACCATTATATGGCTGGTCGCATTTTATAATTCACATTTAGCATTGGCTTCCCCTCCTGTAAGAACAGACTTGCAACCAAATCTTGGGCCATGAGCCACTGACAACCTAAGGTTGATCTAAAGTTGTAGCTAGTGGATGATACACTGTAGCTCCTGTTATTTAGGCAGCTCTGTTTTTGTCCATACTTCAGTTGCAGCGAAACACTCCGAGCCAAGCGTAATGATCTGTTTTGGATGTCTCGCAACCAGACCAAATTAAAAATTACCCTGGCACTTTTCCATGCACTGTCCTTCAGAGTGTTTCTCACCGCAGTCCCCCGGGTCTTTAAGGGCCCATTTCCAGCTCTGCCTCATTAAAGTCATCTCACTTCCTGTAACTGTGAGAATGAAGGTTGTAGAACACTACAAGCCTTTGCGGTCAAAACCCCATGTACTTTTTTTGGCTCCAGAGCTTGTTTGCTGCGAAATTCCCGAATTTCAGAAATGGAATTGTGGTAAAAAAATTAACTTGTTTTCCAACAACAGATTCTAATAGCGAATAAATGTTTCCGTCAGAGGGGTTGGGGGGACAGCAAGTATTTTTGAGGCCGAGTGGATGAGGGCCAACATCTGGTTAGCCAGCGCAGAGGTTAGAATGAGGTTAGTGAGACTCTACTCTCCCTAATGCAAAGCAGCCAGTCTCCATACGTCTTCCAAACACCCTGACGGGCTCCTCAAGCAAAATTGCAACTTTGTCATAATGAAAAACGTTGAGCGGGAGGCCTTTTTCCACCCTGTAATTTTCATTACAGTTGCATCTCTTGTGGCATCATTCCAGGTGCATCCGTACGCTCCGCAGTCTGACAGTCATAGAGACGAAACTACCCGCTGAAAGAGTCCTATTACATGAGAGCACAGCTGGACAGCTGTATGCCTGTTCTTGTCTGCACATGTGTGTGTTTTGGGGAGTTTTCTTTTTGCGTGTCTAAAGGGTAGAAGAACTGGATTACAGTTCTACGTTAGTGTGAGGAAGTCCCCTGTTTCTTGTATTCTAATATTAATGACTCAGTCACTGACAAAACACAGCCGAAACATAATAAAATATATTAAATATAATATAAGTTATAGACACACTATAGAACACAGTTAACTTAATGCAGGGGGTTCATATGGAAGCTTGTTTTTGCAACTTTCCAACTCACAATACAAAAGTTTCTTCTCGCAATTCTGAGAAAATTGTGAGTATAAAGAAAAAAAAGTCTAAAAAACAAGTTTATAACTCAAAATTCCTAGTTAATTTCTCACAATTATGACTTTTATATAATTTTTTATAAAAGCAAGAAAAGAATTCCCCATGGTGAAAACACAATGAAATGCTAATTTTTAATTAAATCAAATATCGCAATAAACAAATTGGACTGCACAATTAGTAGGCTAATAAAACGTGAAATTGCAATACATTATGCAAATTAATCACATAAACACTAATACAATTTCCAACATTTAGAAAGTTTACAGCATTTTACCACTATTCTGCCAAAACAGAAATAGAATTTTTGGCCAAGTTTAAACAAAATAAAAGGCTTAAATATTTAATATTTTAAATATATTTAAAATATATTTATATTGGTTATATTTTATACTTACTTGCATGTGACCATTACAGAACTGTGAACATGCAAATGTGTCATACTTAAAATATTTGCTTCAAATTTCATGGGGTACTTGGATAGTTTGGGAACCCATGCCATAGAAGAAACATTTTAGATTCCCCAGAGAACAGTTCTTAAAAGATCGCATTTTCTTAGTGTAAAGAACTTAAGAACGTTTTTCCACTCTAAAGAGCCTTTCGTGCTAGGAAAGGTTTCATTGTAGTAAAAGGTTCCTTTTGGAACCACAGATACCAACAAAGAACTGAACAGTTTCTTGAACATCTCTTATTCATTTTCATAGTTATTTTCCAACCAAAAACACAAAGCAGAAGCAAAGCTCCTGGTTTTAACTAAAGTATAAAAAAGCATTAAAAACTATTACTTTTGACACTGAACTGTAAAGAATTATCAACAGATGAATTCATATTGCAAATAGAGACCACTACTGTAAACACACTTACACCCAGTGCAACGTCCATCTATCCAAAACTGGCCAACACACATAAACAGAGGTGCATGAGAGTGTGTGGAGGGGTGAAGATGTGTTTTGATGTCCAGCAGCTGACCTGTTCACAAAGTTAGGTCAATGCTGATGCACTCAAACACGTAAATAAACAGAAGTGTCACTATTGTCAGTCCCGGCCCTGCTGCTCTATTGTCTTTCGCAGAGAGTTTTTAAAGGTTATTGTTTCTTTTCCAGCTGACCTTTACATTTCCCTCTGTAGCTGGACCACAGCACTGCCATCCACCCCTTCGACATGTCTGCCCACCACCAGAACCACATTTTTTTTAGTCTTTTCCTTGTTCGGTTAGACAACAAAGGCTTCACAAACACAATGGATAATGCAGGGTTGGGGTGGTCACATACGCTGGTGAGGAAATGCAGTTGGCATGAAAGCGAAGGGGCAGTGAGGAGGGAGGGCTAATAATGCAGGCCACGCTGTATGTGGTCCTCGATCACAGGAGTTTTGAGCCTTTTGTTTTTTAGCCTTTGTTCAATAGCGTATCTTCTAGGCAATATTAAGTGGTGGTTGTAAAATATGTTAATGACACAACTGTTTCTCAGAGCAAATCATAATTGGCTTGAAATAGAAAAACAATTGGACAACATGGACATGTCACATGGAAAAAAATCTGCGCTTTTTTAATAATTAATTTTTTTTGTTTTGTTTGAGTGACAGAACAGAACAAATAAGTGATTTTACAACCAAGCATTTGCCAGTTGGTCACATCAGGAGTGGATTCTGGACAAAGCCAAAAGGCAGCAACTACAAATTTAGTCAATATTAAATTATGGGTTGAATCATGTCTATGATCTGTGACAGATGGTTCAGCTATACTCAGATTTAGAGATACATAGTGTGAAATTGATAATAAAAAAAAGCATTACTGAATAAAACATTTAATTTAAAAAGGACCATAAAGCCATTTTTGGCACTTTCAGTGTTGTCATAATCACAGTGTTTTGTCTTTGTAAAAAAAAAAAGAAATATGGAAGGCGTTTCCGCCACGGAATAAAACATAAAAAAGGGTATCACAAGATATAAACTCCAATTGCGAAATATAAAGTCAGAATTGTGAGATATAAAGTTGTGATTGCGAGATATAAAGTCAGAATTGTGAGATATAAAGTCAGAATTGTGAGATATAAAGTCAGAATTGCAAGTAATAAAGTCAGGATTGCGAGATATAAAATTGCGATTGCGAGATATAAAGTTGCAATTTGCGAGTTATGAAGTTAGAATTGCGAGATATAAAGTCAGAATTGCAAGATATAAAGTTGCGATTGCGAGATATAAAGTTGCAATTGCGAGATATAAAGTCAGAATTGCAAGATATAAAGTTCCGATTGTGAGATATAAAGTTGTTATTGCGAGTTATAAAGTTAGAATTGCGAGATATAAAGTTGCGATTGTGAGATATAAAGTTGTTATTGCGAGTTATAAAGTCAGAATTGCGAGATATAAAGTTGCGACTGCGAAATATAAAGTCAGAATTGTGAGATATAAAGTAAGAATTTCTAAATATAGAGTCAGAATTGTGAGATATAAAGTAAGAATTGTGAGATATAAAGTTGCGATTGCGAGTTATAAAGTAAGAATTGTGAGATATAAAGTTGCGAT
>JAUCMU010000027.1:8668363-8679753 GCA_032275025.1 Enteromius treurensis | reverse complement strand
TGAGATATAAAGTCAGAATTGCGAGTTATAAAGTTACGATTGTGAGATATAAAGTCAGAATTGCGAGTTATAAAGTTACGATTGTGAGATATAAAGTCAGAATTGCGAGTTATAAAGTTGCGATTGCGAGATATAAAGTCAGAATTCTGAGATATAAAGTCAGAATTGCGAGATATAAAGTTGCGATTGACTTTATAACTCAAAATTCTGACTTTTTTCTGTTTATTCTGACTCTATAACTCTGACATTATTTCATGCAATTCTGACTTTTTTTTCTAAGAAAAAAAGTCTGAAATGTTTAGAATAGATTTTTAAAGCATAAAATAAAATCTAGAAAAATGACTGCACAGCATGATTTTTACACATAGAAAAGAGAAAAGAAAATTATGAGAAAAAAATCAGTTACAACTACTAAATAAAGAATGTTCTAGTTCAATAAGTAACAATTAGTCAGACAAAAGTCAAATAATTCATATGCACCAGCAAAGCTGATTAGGTTTATAACGTGTCCCTTCAAATTGCTTTGTTCCCACAAAGCATGTTCAACACTTTTAATGCACAGCTTTGGGAAACTGGCCTACTTTTTGAAATGACCCATTAGCGCACAGTAAAACAGCTGTGCATCAGTAATGCAGTCCATGTGAGATCATCCAAATTTGGCCATCATCAACTGACCAGCGAGAGCAGAGCTTTCCCTGCCATTCACACAACGAATCAAGGCCAGTGACCTCACAATGACCAATAGAAAGCAGTTTACATAGTTCAAAAGACCCACTTTCATGGTTTTGCAGAAATATGTCATGAACGCACAGAAAAGGAATCATTCCCCAGAGAACATACAGTGAGGGGAAAGAGTTTTGGCCGAGAGGGCTGAAACATCCAAGTTCCTCAGGCTCAATAAAAATGTCATCGGGTGTAGTGAAGAGTGGGGATATAAAAAAAAGGGCTTGTAGCCCTGAGTTCTTGCCTTCTCCACCAGGGAAATTCCCTTTGTCTTAGTGTATGCAACTAATTATAGAAGGAAAGCTGTGCTGCAAATGGTGTCTATAAAATAATAAGTGTCTGTCCATAAAGTTCAAGGTGACAAACTAGCATGCAGCCCCATCGATTTATCAACAGCGGAAAAAGGGGGGGGCAAATGGACCTTTTAGTAGCCAGGAAAAGGAAGCGGTATGTCATGCATAGTGTCCCAAGCCTGGGAAGTTAAACAGTTATATATTACAAACAGGAATGTTTTTAGTGATCAACGATAAGAGATTAAAAAAAAAAGACAAATGGATAATGATCCAAGCAGGGCAAAGTGTAGACAGAAGGTATGACGCAGAAAAGTTGTGATCTTTGACCTGGATTAAAGAACGCAGAAGAGGTGCAGACAGAAACCTGAGGTGATCAAGAGTCGTAGAGAGATGCGGTAGGGTGGGGACACATTACTCATGGAGGACACATCCAAGTTGGACAGAGAAACAGTGCGGTTTTGAGTCACCAGACAGAGGACGGCATTCACAGCTGTGCGTTTGACACACCTGCACTTGGAAACCCTCTCACCACTGCAAACACTAGACTCCTTGAAACAGACAGACGGAGTCAGCAAACTCTACCGTCAACAAGCTCATCCCCTCCCAAACCCATCAAATCTTTGAACCGCTTCCAGCTCTTTTCTCCTTCACCAGTGTCGGAAATGCCGCTGTTTAAGGGAGATGCTGTAAAGTCAGGCTTTTGGCTGCTGAGGGACGGCTCTTGCATTCATTCTGGGGGCTTCACAGGTCAGAGTTGGGGGGGATTCTGTCTGTGTTTGCGTTACTACCGCCATCAAAACCTCGACATCTGCCGGCAAGATGCTCTTATCTGGGGATATCTGAGAACATTTGCACTCGAGATGAAAATGAAACCTCAAAATTAATTGAACTTCCTAATAGAGAGCTGCCATTGTGAAATCAAATATCGGAAGACTATATTTGCCGTGGGTTCCCTTAAGATATTAAGGTCTGGGGTGTAAGTTTACGTTGTAAAACCAAACTTCAAAGAAGTTTTTTTATTTACCAATTGCAAACAAAATTGTTTGTTTTCTTTGCACACAAAAAGCATTCTCATACCTTCATAAAATGAAGGTTGAATCAATGAGGTCACATGGATTATTTTAATGATGCCCTCAGTTGCATTGCTGTCCATGCAGGGTCTGAAAGCTCTCGGAGAACAAAGGTCTTAGGGGTTTGGGGCAACACAAGAGTGAGTAATTAATGAAAGAATTGAAATTTTCGGGGGAACTATCCCCTTAATAATCTTTTTTCAAAACATTTAGCGTGACGTAACGTTACTATGGATGTTAAAAGTATATCATGGAACCATGAATGCCAATGAAGAACTTAAAATAAAGCATTAAAGTTAATGAATGGAACTATAAAAGTCAATACACACCATTCGAGCTGCGCTTTACACCTCATATGCAGGTTTTACCGCATCTCCTCATAAGGGACACGGAGCATGGAGCTGGGAAGCTCATCAGCCCAAATTCTTGTAGCTGGGGTGCACTGGGAGGAAATGGGGATTTGGCGTATTCCCTCTGAGCTCTTAGGAGGAGGGGGTTTGTCTCCTAAATTCATGGTAAACTAAGTAGCAGGCCGGCATTAGCAAGACAGTTTTCCAAGAGAATAAGTGGATGGAGAAAAGGGGATGTTGGTTTTCAAAGCAAACAGAGCTTTGCATGTTAACCTTCACATTCAAAGGTCCAAACATCCAGAGGGAGGGTTTGGCTGACTTCCTGCCTCTCAGTTCAGATTCCATGACCAGTCTTGAAGCCTATTCTTCTCTTCGATATGATGAAAATGCCCAAACAATACCCTTTTCCCCCCTAAAGACTCAAATGGGCGATATTTAAGATATTGTTTTGCCCTGAGGTATGCTGCAATTTTCAAAATAGCATAATAAGCTGGAAAACAATGAAGTGTCATTGGTTGAGACTTTTCAGAGCTCAAATCCATGCGTGTTGACATTTCCAAAGAAAATTTTGACCCTGAAGCCAGTCAAGAATGCTTGTGTCTTTTGTGTTTGAAAGGAAAATAAACACGGCCCTGCTGATCTACTGACAGACAAAATGACAGACAATCTGTGTGGTGTGTGTTAAGGTCATAAAGCACATCGGCATGAACTCACAAAACAACAGCACTATAATGAAATTCAGAATGGCTGGGATGCATTTTGTCCAATCAATCATGTGATTTCATTAATTCAAACTGAAGCCAAATTTCTTTTTGAATAGAAACTGACATATTCTGGGGTTAACGCAGGCAGTATTTGCACATACAGATTCCCGCTTGTAAGGACTGACATCTTTTCAATGAGTTTGTATTCCCGGCTGAACTAACGAGTGAGTAAATTGAGACCAGACGAGATTCGTTGGGAAGTTTTATTTGTCCACCCCAAATAGTCAGCATTCCAGCTGCTAAAGAAAATAGTGTTTGTTGAGCAAGAGGGGGGGGCAGTAAGAGAGGTTGAGAAAGCCTGGACTTTAAATTTCTGACAAAAGATCTGATGCCAAAAGCAATCCCATGTTGAAGGGTTTTCCACTGCTGCCTATAAGCTAAGACTGAGGTAATACACATATCTTAAGAAATGGGTCCATTACATCTCAAATCAGCCTAGGGTGCTCAACCAGTCTGGTTATAGAGGGTTTTTTGGGCACTTACCAGGCTGGAAAACTAGCTTGAATACAGCAGAAACCAGTTGGGAAAATCACCTTAATCCAGCCCAAACTGGTTTGGTGATCTTTGCGGTTTAAAATGGGTTTACCCTCTAATCTTTATCTGGTATAGCTGATAAAAGTGCTAAAAATCATCTTAAATTGAATGACGCCATTATTTCAAGCAGGGTACAGTGACACAAAAGCACACTGCATCTTTTATGAAAACATAAGTAGGAACTGAGTGACATTAATTTTGGAGGGAGTAAACAAATCTAAAAAAGTATTACTAGACAAAAAGGAGGATTTGTTTGAGCTACTAAACAAGAATGAGTTTACTGGTTCAAGATATGATGATGATGATGATGATGATGATGACAGACACCCACACACGTCTTAACATGCACACATATGAATACACCATTACTGTGTGTTATATCAATCTCTTGGCTTAATTAATTAATGAACAACTTGCCCGTTGTTAACTGCTAAGAAATATTTTTTTAAAAGCTAGATTAATATACTGTAAAGTGTTAATGCTGTGCAATATATCATTAAGACGGTTGGCTCTGATCAGGAGAAAATCCCACTCAAAAGTATGCCAAGCTGTAACACATACCTTTACAGCTGTGCTGATCGGAGACATCAAAAGTAACTCAACCAATGTATGTACTCCGTTTTCAATCCTAATATCCCACTTTGATGAAAAGGATCAACAGCTCGTGAGCATCAGTGAGTATTCCTCCTTGTCTTGGATAAACAGCGCGCCTGGAGGCTCGTCTTCCCGTATTGTAATGTACTAAGCAACGCTGGATGCTCCAGTGTTCAGTTTCCAACTTTCTCGGGAGTCTCTTCGCTGAGTATGAGGTGTCATCTTCACTGAATTTACTGTCCCATATATGAGTAACGTTAACAGTCTCGCGTCACTCACTGTACTCTCCGTGCGCGCCGCGCGAACGCTGAAAGAAACGCTATCCTCAAACACTCAACATTAGGAATGGAACATGTTCCTTTTGGTTTCTTTATCTCCGTTATCCACACTCAAACTACGTTTAGACAGAGTAGGAAATGTATTAATTTAATAATGTTGAAAAAGCGCTAGTGGAGAACTGAGAAAGAGTGAAGTGAGTTTGGAGGCTACAGAACATGTGCCTTAAAAGTAAGTGAGCGCGAGTGAGAGAGGAGGATTGACGTGCCCCCCGTGGACACGGACTCCTTGAACTTCCTGTCAGCGTTAACTCCTTTACTGCTGCTGTCCTCATTCATCATTTTGCTTCAGGGAATATGATCAGTCACCCCAAAAGTGTACAGTTAGCACGCATGAGTGCAGAGATCAGCAAAGCGCCGTTTATGTTAAGAGGGTGTCTCTGTGAACAGCGGTAGTTTATCAACTTTGTAGAGCTATTAAAACGCCTTAAATTAGCCGGAGAGGTAATGATGTTGTTTTAAGGCACAGTGCCAACATCCTCAAAAAACCTGTGTCAAATAACCTTTTGTGACTGCATTTATGTTATAGAGACCCCAAAACTGCAGGGGAGGCTGGGGCTAGTTGGGTTTATTTAGACACATATTTAAGTCTCTAAATGCAATAAAATACATAAATAAATAGTGCTTTCAAACGATTAATCACGATTAAACGCATCCAGTATAAAAGCTTTTGTTTACACAATATAGCTATGTGTGTGCTGTGTATATTTATTATGTAGATATATAAATACACACACATCCATATGTAGTTAAGAAAAATATGTTGTCAATATATAGCATATGTACAGTATTTGTGTGTGTGTGGTTTATGAGGACACACATTTGTATATGACATTACAATATGAAGGTGATTTATGAGGACATTTTCAGTGTCCCCGCAATTCAAAAGGCTTAAAAAACATACTAAAGTGTGGGTTTTTTTTGAAAATCAAAAAATGCACATAGTTTCCTGGTAGGGGTAGGTTTAGGTCAGTCTGTACAGTATAAAAACCATAACGCCTATGGAGAGGCCCCATAAATCACATTGTGTGTGTGTATATATATATCATATATAATACATAATATCCTCCTATATATTAAATTTATTTATATATGATATAACTTATGTGTTATATAGGCTATATATATATATATATATATAATACATATTTTCAAAATACATAACATATTAATATTCAGAATATATATTATGGATACATAATAAAGGTACACACACATACACATATATCAAACCATTGTTTTGAATGAATTTACAACCTTTAAAACACATGTGACAACTTGTCTTGAGAACACAGCTCAGTTAAAATTTCCCTTCCTTATATAGTAAATTGGTGTGGTTTCTCATACAATGACGAAGCCTGTATAGCAAGATGTCATCAAAATAACTTCCTTGAAACTAAAATGACTTCATCAAGCCATGCATTCAGTTTGAATAATCAAGCTATGTTACATTTATGAGAATACTCAGACATGTCAGCGCAAGTAATGTCTTAAATCATCACTTTAACCGTTCGCCATGCGTCTCTGAGATCACCTCACCCTTTAATCAAGCAAATCTTTTGGAAGAAACTAGATTGAGAATAAAAAAAGTATTGGGAACAAAAATGGGATTCATTTTGTTTAGAAACATTTATCCAATATACCTAAAGCATGTTATTTTTTAAGAAACCCATTTCAAACAATCTAAAATCTACTTTTTTGACTCTCAGTTACTGCAGTGCAATATTATCAGCTGCAATGAAAAGGCCCTTGCATTTAATTAATGACATTTCGTTCAGTTATATTAATAAGACACCCACAAAAACACAAACTGACTCAGTGAATTAGTAAGAAAGGTAAACTGCGCACAAAATATTTACAGGATCGAAGACTGAAAGGAGTCAACCAAGACATTCCAAGATTACATTTTACATCTAGACAAACAAACAGTTGGATCTGCAGCGCTTCAAGGTGCATGACCTTCCTCATGGGGAAGGGGTTTATTTTGCACAGATAAGGAAAAATGCCACGAGCATTGTTTGCGTGAGGCTTTTCAACACAATGTTAGGAATTCTTGTCTTCAGTTGTAGTTTAATTGTCTCGATGTAAACAGGCTGAGCAATAACAGAAGAATGTCATTGTTGAGATGTGTTGGAATTACTCCCAGTCATAAGCAGAGACACCATTACTGAGGAAGATTCACAACTATCCAGACTATTATCTAAAACAGGACCCTGTGTATTCCATCCATATGCAAGTAATCTAATAGTGATGAAACATTTATGGTCACAAGAGCTGTATCACAGTAATAATAAGGTTTGGAATCCAAAAGTCCAATTGTATCAAATATTGTTTTCTTAAGCAGTGTTTATCTGTGTTGGTGTCCAAAAACATGTTTACATGTCTTAAATTATGACATTCTTGGGATTTATACTACGTAAATTAGAAACACAATAAAACCACATGGCATATGATAAGGACTGGCCTTTGTGTTTTCAGAACAAATTTATTTTTCAGAATATTCAGGTTAGGTTTTTGTAAGTCACCTTACCTACTTCTGATAGCTTTGTACAGTTAGCTAAAAAAAAAAAAAAACAATTATATGCTTTAATGCAGATGTGTTGAAACATGGATGCAGGTTTGAGCTGGTTTAAACTGTTCTGGTTAAAGCTGGTCATGTGTTGGTCCTAAATTGGTCCAAAGCAACTAGTTCCTTCTCTTAAACCAGCAGCCATGCTTCTTGACATACGTAACCAGTATATGCTGGATCTTTCAAAAAGGATCTTGTTCTTAAATCAGTGGCGTCCCATTGTGACACCCTACTGAGCTACAGGTGTATGTTGTTACCAAAGGTCACATATCCATGTGTTATAGATAACCTGTATTTTTTGTGCTAAATTTTTTCAATATGTTGTGTAGTCAAGGTATAGTTCATACAAATAAACATTTGGTCAACAGTTACTCCCCTGCATATTTCAAATCTGTATGTTACTGTTTTTGGAGAACATTGATGCATGAGAAAAGAGAACCCTAAACTATTTCTTAAAATATCTTTTGTGTTCCACAAAAAAAGGAAATAATAGGGTTATAACCTTAGCCAAATAAATATGCAAAAAAATTACTAATAGCTTCAGTATCACCCTATAAACTTTACCTTACAGTACATGATAGCTTAAAAGAGAATGGTTTCAACCAGGTCCCATGACAAAGGTCCCCCAAGGCCACCATGCAGGGAACTCTAGTCTAAAACAGGAAACTAAAAACTGAAGGTGTTTTTGAGAGAAAGCATGAAAAAGCTTTGACAAATAAACAGCAGACGCACTACAGGAATTCAGCAGAAGTCACTGGCTGAATGCCAAACAGTAGTTTTATAATATAGCTTCCCCCTCTCTGAAAATGGCTTAAACAGCGATGCTCTACTTGGGGTTGTTAGATATATTTCACAGGCCTCCAACATGGAGAGATTAAATGCCAGGAAGCTGTTCCCGTCTCCTCTGCATTCTTGGATTGAAAATAAAACAGACCTAAATTCAAGAGACAGTCACCATCGACGGAAAAAACATCAGGTTGGATGGAGTCGCTATCCAATGATCCAGTGTGTTAGTGTGCAAGATCCAGGCGTAAAGGGGTGAAAAAACTCGACACAGCTGAAAGCATTTTACTAGAGAAAGCCTATAGATTAGGCTGCGCTCCCATCCAAAGCCACACACATCCCACTGACCTAGATATAAAAAACAGATATTGGGCCCGGTTTCTCTACCCGCATTGCCACTGGCATGGAGACGAGCTAAAGTGGGGGAGCGTGACTAGAAAACACAGGCTCATATTTCTCTAATTTCAGCAGCCTGGTCACTGGCTCTGACCTGGAGCTGTTGATTAGCCTGAGACATTAAACCACAATGACTGGCAACAGTCACTTAGCGCCTGCCTTCAGCAGGTTACCACCACGCCACACCTCAGTATGAGCATTTAATGACCAAATTTTGACTACTTCTGGCATGTGTGTTCATGGAAAACAATCTGAAAGTCACCAGGTAGTTAGTGATGGCAAAGTTGGCAGGGATCACAGTCACCTTTAAGCATGAGTCAATTGGAACCTGGTGGGGTCGCCACAAAAAAGCCTCAGGCTCGAACAAATGATCCATGATTCATATATACACAGTGGGAGGGTGAATAAGAGTGCACACGCTTTCAGAGCTGTCGGCGAAGGCCAATTATAGGCCTTCCTATGTTGAAACAGGAGGTTTTAAGCATTAGAAAATGTATGTAATTTGTTTCACTCATGTTTGTCATTTGTAGAGCGGCGGAGCAACAACAAAGCTATAACAGAACCTGTTAATCCGTGGCGTAATGGAAGGCATGGTGCGCAAATTTGAAGTCATCTTTTCTAATCGTGTGAAAGCCTGTCTGTTTCAGAGTAGCAAAAAAATTAAAAAGCTAATTGTGTCGAAGTTGTTTTTTGTTTAATGAAAAGTCACAGTTATGAGAGAAAATTGCACAAGTGAGATATGAAAATATGAAGTCGCAGTTAAGATATAAGGAGATAAAGTACAAGGAATAAAGTCATTTTGAAATGCTTGAGAGATATAAAGTGACAATTATGAAAAATAAAGTTGCAATTGTGAAAAATGGAGACATGATACATAGATACGATATAATATCACATATACTGTATGAGATATGAAGTCACACCTGAGAGATATTACATCATAGTCATTGTGTGAAATGATTGTAATTATTAAATATGTTACAATTATGAAATATAATGTTGCAGTTGTGCAATAAAAAGCAGCAATTTATAAGAAATGAAGTCATAAATATGAGATAAAGTGAGAAATAATTACAAATGTGAAAAATAGTTGCAATATATAATGTCAGCTATTAGAAATAAAGTCAAGACTGTGAGACATGATGTTTATTAATGAAGTTTCTTTAAGGCTTCTGGATGATTATTGTTTATCTTGTTATTTACAACTTCTTAAACATCATGTCTTTTAGCAAAAGTTCATTTGTTTATTTTTTTATTCATGAGTCAATTGCATGTTGAGATGACTCAACTTTCAGCTTAAATCTCTTCACATTGTTTCCACAACAAATCAGCCTACGTAAATCAAAGATTAGTAGTTTTAACTAGGATTATAGCTTTAAGACTACTGTAATCAGTCAAATTTGATTAAATGTGAGAGTTTAAGTTTCAATTAAATACACTTAATGACTAAAAATGACTTTGTTTTCATGAAGAACTTGACCAAACTGTGGATCATTCATTTTGATTGTTTAGACCAAAGACTTATTTTTGTACATGTATGGTTGTCCAGACAAAAACCCATAGTGAAGCTTAAAACAGCACTTCTCATTCAGCTCACTTGTATAATTATCACCTTCAAAACAAGATATAATTTGCTTCATGGGATCCGCGATGTGAAGACACATCATTTTATTGTTCCTGAGGGGACAGGTCAAGAGAAATAAAGTGATGGTCAGCTGAACTGCAAACCATTGAACCCAAGACTATTGCTTTCAGTCACAAAATGACCCACAGGAAACGGCTGGAGCCTTTTGTGAAAGTAAACAGAGGGCCTACATCCTATCTCTGTCCATCTCTGAACTGGACGTGACGGCTCAGCATGAGAGCAGTGTTCTGTCTGTGGCTCCGGGTTTGATCGCTATGTACCACAAGTCTCTGTGAAATGCAGGCCACGGCTCAACACCTGTTACTGAGGCAAACGGGAACAGGGAGGTGCTGCGTGGCTTGCGATCTGTTCCCACAGTCCCTTCATTTTCCTTCCTTGTAAATACATGCCTGGAATGTTTAAACATTTAGGGGCAAAGCACATTTTTCAAAGCACACATATAGTGTGCATGATGTAAATTTATTAGCATATTACACACATACTGTCAGAATATTTCTTATATGCAATATGCATCTTGTTTGATTGTTCGTTTTGCACTAATTAGTTTGTTAGTTATTAGACAGCATGTTGTTGCACAGTTAAAGAAGAATCTGTTGAGGTGGAACAACAACAAACTACCGAAATAAGGCAAAAATAACAGATGGCAGCACAGTCATATTTTCTCTAAAATAGTCACATATTTATAAGAAATTGCTGAAATTATATATGTTAGGTCTAATTTATCAGTTAAACTGAGATGATGGACATTAAAAATGGTTTTTTGTTTTTTTTTACAAACCTTTTAATTTATTAATGCGTTAAATTTTATCATGTCCTTAGTGCAAAGTAATTAACTTCCTCTAGAAATATAAACCGTGAAATGGTAAAAAAAAATTTTTTTAATTATGTTATGGACTGAGCTAAACTTCATCTGCTCATACATATACATCATGTGAAAGTATTTATTTTTGTACAATTTTCTTAATTTACCATTTCCTCATTTTCCAACCTGTTAGGATGTACTTCCAAAATAGACTACAATTCCATGGACATCATTTTCAAGAAGTGATATTGTTATATTGATATTTTTTCAGCTAGAATTTAACTGCACAAATGGAGGTAGATATCACCTCTCACTCATAACTTTTTTGAGTTTTTATATGTTCCCTCGCTTGTCCCACTCTTAAAGGTACACCCTGTTATGCTATATTATGGAGAATGTTTGTATGTATATATATATATATATATATATATATATATATACTGTATATACATATATTAGGGGTGTAACGGTTCACAAAAATCATGGTTCGGTTCGATACGATACAGTAGTGTCACAGTTCGGTATGTTTTCG
>JAUCMU010000027.1:8634525-8644921 GCA_032275025.1 Enteromius treurensis | reverse complement strand
TATATATATATATATATATATGCGTGTATGTGTGTATATGTATGTGTGTGTGTGTATATATATACGTATATATATATATATATATATGTGTGTGTGTGTGTGTATGTATTTACTCTCGCTCACACTCCCTCTCATCTAAAGTTTTTGTCTAAAATTAGCATTTTCTTAGGTTCTCATATGTAGCCTAGGTTCAGTAATTTCACTCTATTGATATAGAATATTGGTTATTTTCATTGCCATCAAAGTGAAATGACAACATAAATGTAAAAGCTTGAGAAAAATGCTCATTTTAGAAGAAAACTTCAGATGGCACTTAGAGGCTTTTGCATCTGAACTCTCTATCTCTCTCTCTATATATAAACATATCTGATATGCAGAAATGCTAACAATTTATATCTAATTAGCTTACATTCCTGTGTCTTGGGGTATTTTAGGAAAGAGGGGATTTTTTTCCCTCAGAGGGTCCAGTTCCCATGAGCAACAAGATCAGGGGGCCGACCTTAAATGTTTCAAGATGCGGTCAAGACCTGTTGGTGTGCTTGCTGCCTTACATGGGGAGCTCTGGGATGCCAGCAGGCGTCAGGAAAACAGTAAACATTCACAGTCACTGGGTTTTGTGTTGATGGTGGATGTGAAGAGGGAGATGCTTAAGCTCTGACACTGGAACACACAGGGCATCCTGCCATGATAATTATGAAATTTTGTAGGGGAGGTCGAGGTGTGTTGCAACACATTTAGTTTCGACAACTATAATTAGTGGTTTTCAGCAGTATGTTTCACAACCTGTATATTTCCAAACTTGCCTGTTACTAATTAAAGTAGCATATTTTATTGTCCAAGTATGTTTTGTCATGTAAATTCATTATTTTATAAACAGGGTCTTAACTGCCTTTGCACTGTCTGCTTTAAATTGTACACTGAAATAAGAAACAGCAATGACATAAATTAACATAAAATATTATTTTATTGTAATAGCTACTGTAATAATCTGTTTTATTTACAACCTCAAAAATAATTTGTAATTTGCATTATTTATATATATGTATATATATATATAATATGTGTGTGTGTGTGTGTATATAAAATATGAATGTTCCATCCAAACTGTACACAATTGTATAATATATATAATAATAATATCACACAATGTCACTAAACTTCAGCAAAAAGTACAAAAGCTGTCACTGGAGTGCTATCATTTTAAAAGGTTTACAAAGAAATACATTTGTACCTTATTTAACCCTTGTATAATTGTACCTAAAATGTTACATATTAGCTCCTAAAGTTTACATATTTGTACCTATATATAGGGTACCACCCCAGTGACAACATTTACCAGTTCTTTAAGAGTACATTATGACTGGACGAGTCCCAGCAGTCATCTTTTTGTCATCTTTATGATGTGATGTTGGTGCTAAAAGGAAACAGCCCCCACTGAAGCTGTAATCAGATCCCCCCCTTCATTTCCTGTCGGCAGCAAGCCCTACTACATCCTGCTCTTTTGGTCCTGGGATTGATTGATGGTAAATTTGTCTCATGGGGTGTTTCTGATGAGTAAGGGGGATGGGGGCTGTAGAAATGAAGACCCCATATGTCACTGTATCACACAAAGAAAGCCCTCCTGGAACTGTCCTCCACCCCCATCCTGCAAAACGACTACCCGCTACCAACTGGTCCACAGACAGGGCACAAAAGCCCCATTAATCGGGACCATTAGTCATCTGCTCTATCAAAGCTTAATAAAAAAGCCTAGATTAGAGTCCCTAGTGGACAGATTCATTTGTAGCCCAGAGGCTGGTTCGTCTTTTATTCCATGTCAGTGGGTAAAAAACCTAAAGACCTCACAATGTTTGTATTACAGATTTGACATATGTGCAATCCAAAACCTTAGTTAACAGCAATTTTACTAAATAAGCATTTTCTGATAGTGTTATGGATAAAACAATGCTAAAAATAACATGGAAACGTTTTGTGAAATGTGATCATGCGTGGTTGGGGTAGCTAAATAAGGTTGATTAACTTTTGAAAGGACAGGAGAAAGCACTTCTCATATATCTTGTTGGTGGATGTCAGAGGTTATGCATTCACTCATAATCTGTGGTATTTGGATGCAAATGAATCTGTGACTTGGTATCAGATAGCCAAATTAGGCACATGCTAACATGATTGTGCACTTTGAAATGGAAGGAAAAGAAAACAAAGACTGCAGTAAGTACTGGTTGGTACCATACTGGGTCGCAATTTAATCTTAATTTAAATCCATTTGAGAAGGTTAGTATTAGCTGGAAGTTATTCATATTAGAGGACACAAATATTACATAGTTAATGCATGAAATGCATGTTTTGATGTACATTTAGTGATAGCGCATGAACATATTTGGGTTTGTATTCTAGCTCCATTCCCGTGGCACCTGGATGAGTTCAGCAGAAGTGCTTATATCAGCAGCACAAGGACCATAGAGCAAAATAGATGCCTAGTTAGAAAGTTTATAAACAATATTACATTTCAGAGTTGACCTGTGGATGAGTTCTTGTTCCTAATATGGTCAGCTTGTGAAGAGGTCACTAATAAACACAGGCTGCATTAAATCGTTTATTTTGCATGCACAAATATTTGCAGAATAACAAAATGGTTTCTAGTGAGAAAGGTTTTTCTTATGGAAAAATGATAACAATTCCGTCAAAGGCATGTACTGTAATTAGTCAGACTAAACCATGTCAGCCTTTGTTAATCTCACATGCACTTAATGCATTTAATGTGGAACGGCGTACTGTTTCATTACAGTTTATGGAGTCCTAAAGGCAGATGATGCACAAAAGATCTGACGTTTTACTCTGGTTGGATTGAGTTTACATGAGAGGCCCTGAAGTGCTAGTGTAGTGCTCCATCAGAGATTATGTATAGCATGGAAGATTAGTGAATGCAGTTATTGTATTTATTTATAGTGTGTGTGTGTGTGTGTGTGTGTATATATATATATATATATATATATATATATATATACTGATATACTGCACTGTATAGGGATTAAAACGTTTAAGATTTAAAAAAATATATATATACTCACAATTTCTTCCCAGATAAATGATAGATGCAATGATAGATCAAGAAAAATGTATATTAATTATGTTTAAAATGCCCTTGGGGTTATAACATTTTTATAATTTAACACCACACTTTCAAAATTAGGCTACATTAAATTCTTTTTTCTAGACTTATTGTTGCTGAGAAGGTCAAATAAAATCTTGATTTGTTTTTTTGTTGTTGTTGTTTTATCTTATTTGATGGTTTATTTTGAATAATTTGAATAATTAAGGGAACAATCTGTTCATTTACTCACCCTGAAGATGTCCCAAATCTGTATTTTTTGAAGAATTTTGGTAACCAAACAGTTGCTGTTTGCCATTGATATAAAATACAGTGGAAGCCCATGGTTACCAGCAACTGTTTGGTTATTAACGTTCATCAGAATATCTTTGTTTTTGAATAAAGAAACTCGTACAGGTTTGAAACAACATTAGGGTGAGTAAAAGATGACAAAATTGTCTTTATGTATTTTTTATTTTTTTTTCCTTCCAATCATCTTGAGTTCCCCTTGGAAATCTTGTGAGGCCCTTTTATGGGCCCCGACTCCCTGGTTGAGAACCAATGCTGTGTTAAGGAGTAATTTAAATCAGACCTAGTTACTAAATCAACATTTTTTTGTAAAAAATTTTATGAAAATTCCTAAATACTTGTTAGACTAGTCAAACTGGTTTATGCAACCAGTCACTGGTTTCTAGATATAGTTTGGGTCCCTTCTTTAATTTCACACAAAATGGAAATCCTGTCATAATATTCTTACCTTTATGTTGTTCCAAATCTGTCTTACGTCTTTGGGACAGAAAAGAAGATATACTGCAGAATGTACAACATTTTTTGTCCACAGTGAAAGTCAGTGGGACCCAAAATGACATTAGGCCTTGCTGAATTCATGGCATGGACATAATTATTGCTCAAACTGTAAGGTTATGAGTTTGTTTAAATCTCGAACCCTCGGAATGAGCAATAACAATTACCATGCTTGCTTTAGCAAACACTAGTGATACATTCAAATAAGACTTGCCTTACTTGTCAGACTAGTTGTCTTGACACATGTTTGGAAATAATGTTTTGTGAGAGTCACAATCTCACTCTTCGATCCCAAATATAAATACCTTCAGAAAGCCACAGGAGATTGGCATTTGTATTGGGGTCACAGCTGTGGAAAAGAAACAGCCCAACTCAAAGAGTGCAGGAAGAAAAAACACACTCTTACCCATTAGCTACTGGCCTGGAATTAATAGAGACTGAATCACAGCCCAGGGGGACCGGCTGATGGTAAACCAGTTGGAGTGATTCGCTCAGCACTCATGCATGCAGTAAAAGGTGAAAGAACTCATGTTTCATCAGAGGAAATATTTGGAGTTTTGGGGGGAATTTTTACAGAGACAAACCAAATTTTGTCACAAGCTATAAATAAACCGTGGCTAACCAAAATTGACATGACTGTTTGGACACCTAAATTCTCAAGATACACTATAGTTTTCAGTTTTCTACTGGATGTGCAAAGCTTCTTCGCTCAGGAGCGCATACAAATCAAAGGCGCAAACTTTAGCATGTGAACGTTCAGCATGTGAAGGGTTCTGTTTGTTTCACAGCATTTCAGTGGCATTTGGAGTTAAAAGAAAGGTCACTGATGCCCTGGTACGGCTTTCAGCTTGGATCTTTCTCTGACCTTTCAGCGGTGGCGTTAGTTCCAGGATTTTGAAAGTTCTCCCACGCCAACCCTGTTCCCTGTAGTTATCTGTAACCTCATGAGGAAACACTTGCTTGCATGACCAGCTCTTAACCTGCTTTGTGGATGTACATCAGACGGATGGCAATTTGGAGCTTTGGTTCTCATGTTAACGTAGTTGCAGTTAGGGTTGGGTATCGTGTAGGGCTTTTTCGATACCGGTGCCAAATCGATACTTTTAAAACGGTTCCGGTGCCTAAACAGTGCCTGAATCGATACTTATAAAATAAAAATGGTAACACTTTATAATAACTGCACACAATGAATCATTAGTTTTATTTTTATCAAACCTCTCCTTTGCTTGATGTCACGGTGTTTGGCCGATTTCATTTCATTTCATTTGTGATCTTTTAACTCCTCAAAAGCATCACATAGTGGCAAGAAATGAATTTGCATTTTCAATCAGACCAACATGAAAACACCAACAAGTGGGTGGGCAATATGCTAATGTCCCATGTTGATGTCAACACAAAACAATTTGGGATTTGTTTAAAACGACCCATTTCAATGATTCTGGTTTGACTCTCTTTTGACAGACAAAATCTTTATGAACAGGGTACGTTCAGATTTAACACTTTGCAGGATGTTTTGATTCACTGAGAGCCATTACACTCTGCATGAAAGGTAAATTTCAAAAATCCATAGTGAGGGCATTTTAAGTCATTTTGAACTTCAAATCATTTATTCCTTAGTCCTCTATCCATAATATTGCTTACTCTGATAAAAAAAAAATCATCTTGTCTAATTCAGAAGAGAAATAGGCACAGATCATATTTGATGTTGGTGGATTTTGGACGATGGGATAGAGGAAGCTTTATGAACTCATATTTTGTATGATGAAGAATAAGCTCTATTTGGATGGCAGCAAATTTTGATTCTGGGTAAACTATTGCTTTTAATTAAAGTGTGTTGTTCATTTATTCACCCTCAAGTTGTCTGACTTTCTGTCCTCTGTGAAATTTCAAAAGCACCTGATCGTAGTATCATAATAGGGGTCCATACAAAAGAAATTTCTTGATTCAGATCTTTTCCATGAACCATCTAAACCTGTTCTAAACATTTTGTTAAGTAATCAGACCGTATGCTGAAAATATGCAGTTTTGTTCTCATTCTGCTTTGCTGGTGGGTGGCAGGTTTCAAGCTGATTTTGTTTTTGTAAATAATTTACTGGAAGGACATGAAACTTGTCCTTGGCCTATTTTTGAAGGCACAATAGAATGGAAAGTGAAAGTGAAAAATTCAAACATAGAGGTGCGCACCATAAATAACAGATTGTATTTTCTCCAGGTACACTATTTCCTATTTTTCCACAGCAGTTATGACTTTAAAATCAATGCAGAATAAAGGCATTAATTAAATAAGAATAATATCCTTTAACACTTATTATCTGGTTTGTCTGGAGGTATGTTTGAGGGGGTTTAAATAAAAGGTAAGGGTGGGACTTGTTAATTTCCCTACAATAGATCAGTGCTGAGTGACAGCTGCCTGGCCTGGATTGACATCTGCTGAATGGAGCAGGAGACACTACTTTGTTTTGAGCTCTGTAAGGCTGTTTGGACCATCTGATTTAATCTCTGTTCTCATTTATTATAATGCTTAACATTTAGAGACAGCTTAGCAAGGGATTCATTGATTTATACAGTGGGCAGTCAAGTCTGAATGTGCATATCTACTGTAATGCAACTCTTTATCTTAGGTATATCTAACAGTTAAATAAATAAATTTAAAGTGAAAATGCACTTTTTTTTTAATTAATGCATTAATGATGGATTCAGATTTGAGCATTTTGTCCATTTTTATGGCTTAGACATATTTTTGTGCCATATGCATTTGAAAAGTGTGGTCACATTTTGTATTGTAAAGTTCCATGCGTTTCTGTTGCAGTACACTTGGACCATGTTAGATTTCTTCAGCCACTGAAATAGTTGTGATATGACATCGTACTCTGTGGTGCCTTTTAAAAAAGAAATAAATAAACGCATGCCAAATAATAATTCCTAAATGTAAAAGTATACACTCACCTTCCTGCAGTGCCACAAACCTGTAGCTTTAAAGCGTGTCTACTTTTAAGCTAAGAGATTGTGCTGTGACGTGTTGATCTGCTTTTAGACACAGGTTCAAACTTGAACTTTGGGAAGCAGTAAACTGCAAAATAGACATGCCATCTATACTGTCAGAGAGTGAACGAGAGAGGTACACTTTCTTTCAGTCCGCCTTAAAGGGGTCACATAACGCCAATTTTCCACAAGCTGATATGATTCTTTAGGGTCTTAATGAAAAGTCTGTTATATAGCCTTTAAGCGCTGATGTCTATCAACAATCGCTGGAGTGATGTCACATGGTCAGACACCTCGATTTGAGAAAGGGGAAATAATTTAAGGAGATTACAGAAAAACACTAGGTGGATTTTTATCATTATAGGGTGGTGGGCACAAACTGCCAACACGCACGTAAAAGTGCATCTGCCATTATATGACCTCTTTAAATGTGACTGTTTCTCTTCTCACAGGAAGACGATATGCCAGAGGAAGTGAACATTGATGAGCTGCTGGATCTACAGAGTGATGAAGAAAGGACGCAGAAGCTTAAGGTGTCTGCTTTCTGAAAGTACTGATGAAGACACCAGTATGTGGTATATTTACAGTCATGTGAAAAAGTTAGGGCATCCCAGCAAATTCACCCAAAGATCAGACTGTGTAATGCACAGAGAGATGGCAGACAACCCAAGAACTTCACTGCAGGCTCTACAAACCTCATTTAACATGTTAAAGGCTAAAAGTTGTGGCAGTACAGTTAGAAAAATATGGGACAGGTATGGCATGTTTGGAAGGGTTGCCAGAAGAAAGCTTCTTCTATCTAAAGCATGGCAGCACGGTTTAGGTTTGCAAAGTTCCATCTGAACAAACCATAAGTCTTCTAGAGCAATGTCCTTTCAACAGACGAGATCAAAGTATGGATATTTGGCCAGAATGCACAGCAGCAGATTTAGTGAAATCCTAAAGAGCGCATCAGCACAAACCCCTCATACCAAAAGTCACACATGGTGGTGGAGGGCTGATTATTTTTGGCTTGTTTGGTAGCCACAGGACCTGGACACCTCACAGTCATTGAGTCGACCATGAACTCCTTTGTATACTGAATTATTCTAGAGTCAAATGTGAAGACATCCATCCAACAGCTAAAGCTTGGCCAAGATTGGGTGATACAACAGGACAATGATCTCAAGCACACCAGCAAATCTACAACAGAATGGCTAAAAAAGAAAAGAGTAACGGTTCTGCCATAGCCTTGTCATAGTCCAGAGCTCATCCTGCCTGAAATCATAGGGTGTCCTAACTTTGTCACACATTGCTTTTACATCTTGGCTCTGTTTTTGTTAATCAAATAAGTGTGATATGTCATGACATTGTTCAGCTAAGGCCTTTTTCCAAATTTTAAGACTGTCCAAGGGCCAGATTTTTTTTTTTATTATCTCCTGATACAGAAGACCATGGGAGTCAGTAGGGTGTCCTAAGTTTTTCACATGACTGTAACTAATTTTCAGCCGGGACAAGATGTGTCATGCTCTTTATTAAATCTCTCGATTTCTTTTTCTTGTAGGACATCCTTCATACCTGCAGTAACAACACAGAAGTAAGTCTCAAAGTTGTGTTGTCCTTTTCTGCACATAACTTTAATCTTTAACTAAATAACCCCCTGCAAGTGTTTGAGTTAGGCATAAAAGGGACTCACTGTTGTACTGCAGGAAATAGTGACTAATGGTGTTAACGATTAAATAAAAATTCTCCATCAAAAAAACATGTTTTTTTATGAGATAATGCCTATAAAATTGAGAGAAAAATGATTATGCCGGATGATGTAGTTATAACAACCACCACCAGGGGCTAAATGGACTATGCTAACCAGCTAAACTCTTTTAACTCTTGCATCATCCTCTACTGCCCTCTGTTGACAAAAACGTTGATATTGACAAGTTAATGCTTTTAAAAGATTTTCAGGTCGTGTTTGCGTTGTTTCAGATGCTGATTCAGATACTGTTGACACATTTCATCATGTCTGTATCAAGGTTCTTCTGTGATGGTGTGCTTTTCTCCTCATCTTCATCAGGTCTTCATCACAGAGCTGGTGAATAAACTTCATGGTTTGCAGAAACAAGAAGATCTCCACAACAATGGGATTGAGCATCCGCAGCTTCACGTCCTCCCTGATCGCCAGGGCTCTCCTGACTCTGAGAGACACTGAGCATCTGCTCAAACGTCTACAGCTCTTCAGTCTCCTGTATCAAAACCACTTTATATCACGGCATCATCAGCACACACTGCTGTCTTCATTTTTTTAAAGTAACAAAACTATAAAAGGAAACCCTATTAAAATATTTATGTAAAAATCTCGCCTATAGCTCAGAGTAAAACCCTGAGTCACTGACCACTGCATGGACCTGTGAAAAGTTGTCTTTTATCATTTTTGAAAATTTTAAACACTTATAAATGAGAGTCATGTCTGTTACAACACAAGTACTTTCATGCAATGAACAGATATTTGTTAATTTAAACAATTATTTGATCCCTTAAAATTGCTTTCATTGGTTTAACCCACTTTAGTCAGAATTATATGTTAATATTGAATAACTAATTTAGTGAATTTTAGCAATTTATAAAGTGCATAACAGCCATTTGAAATTGTTTCTCCTTAGAAATACTGACCCATGTTAAGGATTTTGAAACATTTCTTTTTTTTTTTAGATTATGCTGAGTTCTTCACAAATGGACCAAAGATTTTTGGCAAGGTGCTTTTTAGATTTTAAATCAGATAGAGTTAATTCCCTGTTTTGTTGTTTATGTCTGTGGTTAGATTTTGTAGGATTAAATTATTTTTCAGAAAAAGGTCTTGAATATCAGTGCTGAATATAATACGCTTCATTAAAACTAACAGCTTAGATTTTTCCGAGTAGAAATGAAGGCTGGTTTGTAACTAAATCTTGAGGTTTTGTTAATGTGTTTGCTGCTACTTTATGAATTACTCATAATTCATCATTTGAAGAAGACTCCACATTTTGAAGACATTCTAGGGTAGATTCTCTTCTAGCTCTGTACTTTAGTTTGTATAATGCACCGTTTGTTTGTACAGTGGCAGACTGCCAGAAATCTTACTGGGTTTTTTTTTTTATTGTGCTTGCTTGTTTCACTTGTTTGTTTTATTTTATATTTAAAATTATATGAAACTGAACAAAATAATAACGGGCTGTTTATCTTTTGGTATGCCTACATTTTAAATGAAACAAAAACTCTCAAGCTAAAGGACACAGAAATAAATTACGCTGTATATAGCCCGTTATATCTTTGTGAAATAAAATAATAATAAAGTCTACTGTATGTTTTTATTATTATTATTATATCTACTAAAGTACATAAATGCAATTAGTTTTGTGCTTGTTTTTAATTTTGCAGGTTTCATTTCCACCTTTTAATTTTTACACACATAATCAATCAATCAGTCACTTTGATTTATATAGCGCTTTTAACAATACAGATTGTAGCAAAGCACTGAACATTATCAAATAGAAGAACAGAGTGATGGTA
>JAUCMU010000027.1:8617454-8634425 GCA_032275025.1 Enteromius treurensis | reverse complement strand
TGTTGACAGAACCGGGCTAATATGCTCATACTTCCTGGTTCTAGTAAGGACCCTAGCTGCTGCATTTTGAACCAGCTATAGTCTATTTATCAAGCGTGCAGAACAACCACCCAATAGAGCATTACAATAATCTAACCTTGAGATCATAAATGCATGAATTCAAATGAAAGATTGCTATCAAACAGCACACCTAGGTTCCTAACTGATGAAAAATTCTGTCAAATGTGAATAATGTGAGACTGATGAGTTTACGAAAAAATGTTAAGATAAATTAAGACGTTTTCAGGAAAAAACATGTTTAAATTAGGGATATCATTCTAGCAAGCTATCCTGTACCAAAAGAAAACCCCCAAAACAAAACAAAAAAACTGACAGCAGAGGGCAGTAAAGCTTCTCTGCGCATCAAGAATCTGCTACTCTGGTTATACAAGTTATTGTATGTTATTATTGTATAGCAAATGCGCCTTTGGCTACACTAACAAACCTTTTAAGATTAAAAAAACAGTGGAGAAGATGTTTTATAGTTTAAAATCTTAACTAATTTTTGTATTCACAGACATTAGCGTTAGTAGCAACAGCTCTTAATAAACAACTAGTCAGTCAATCAATCAACAATCTTGTTTGTCGAGAGATGGAAAAACAAGAATGGTGGTTTGAAACTTAGTACAAAGTTAACGTTTTGTAAACAGGTTTGCTAAATTATAAGCATACCATGTCAACGGTGAGGCCTGTCAACAAAGGGAAAAAAGAAACCAAAAGAAAGATTGTTTTTCAGCTAAAGCTGTCCCAATTCTTTCAAGCACCAAAGTCATGCTTGTTCCTATGCTGTAAACAACATAAATAGCACTGATTACCACAGTGCTGATCAAAGCCTCTATAGATCCGTGGGTCTAATACAATGCTGTAAGAAAACAAATAAACTACCCCACGCAGAGACGGCGCAGGTGCACTCATTGACCCGGGCACAGTCTGCCCTGCTTATTTCAACCCACAGTTGGGAAAACACCTTCAGATGTGCTAGGACTCTTAGCATCAACAAACACGCTTCAGACAAAAGCCGAGCGGGACAGTGGACTCCCACACACTCAGATCCACTTCCCTCACGCCACACAGCAGTGACGGCCAGTCGTGTTATACATAAGCACACATATCCATGCCAGTCTGATAAAGAAATAGACAGAAAATGCTGTGCTGCATCCACTCCTCCCAGAGCAATTAGTGGAGTCATAGTGCCCATTATCCCAGAGGCCCAAGAGGTGGTGGGGAAGCTCGGAGCTGGTGGAAAGGAAAGGGGATGGCCGACTTCCTGAGGAAAAAGCATCGTCTTTTGCGCTCCAAAACAACTCAGGAAGTGACTATAGCTAGTCCCGGGCTTCAGATGGGCTTTCAGTTGGACGACAGCACATGTAGAGTTAGTTACTCTCTGAGTAGGACACTTACAGTGACAAGATTAAGACAAACACATACACAGATACCAAACCTCTGGGATGTCCCTGCTCTGAGACATTTAGGGATTTACCATCGCTTCACTGCCAAACAAGGTAAGAGGAACGTTTTTTGTTTTTTTTTGACAAGAGGAGACTCGTTTAGTGCTAGGTCAGTTTAAGAGTCATGGGGTTCAGGTGTTTCTTTTGGGTGAAGAGGGTTGTTTTGATGTCTTGTTGAGCTGAGTGGATGTTTTGTAGGTGCCAGTGATTTACATGACTGACAAATATACTTATATAGCTTTTAAAGCTAAAGCTTTTTTGTATTTATACACTGAGACAAAACTCAAAAGCTTTATAATGGTGGAATATTACCTTGAGAATGAGTTGATTTATTTAGCATGGTCCATGTTATGATGTTCGCATGTGTTGAGGAGCTGATTCTTATTAAATCGCATCTCGACTCAAAACAGCAGACAGAAATAAAGGATAGAAGACTTTGTAATGAGCTGGTTTTCACCTAGCTTCACTTCAGATTTGACTTTGAATGTAAGGTGATAACCCAACTGAACAAAAAACCCTAAAATCAAACAATATCAACTGCATAGACCCAGCAATGTAAGGAATTAATTTGCACTTTTTTAGTTTGTTCTTATTAAATAAGGAGAAGAATGAATTTATTTGAATAATAAGTGAACTTTTATTATATTTATTTATTTTTTTGTATTATTATTATTATTATTTAGTCTGACTTATATGTTCTTTGACCTTGTGTTGTTTTGTTCTCTTTTGATAATTTTTTTTTTTTTTTTCATTGAATGCGCCGTAGTTTGGTGGTTCTCCATTGGGGGCTTAAATGTCTTAAATAATCTTAATTAAAATGTTAAAATACACACTCACAAAAATAAAGACGTACAAAAAGCAAAATAAATAAAATAAAATTGATTGAAATAAAAAAGTAATATAAGTTAAGAGAAAATTGCCTTGGATAAAGGGGAACCTTGGAGTCAAAAAGGTTGAGAACCACTAGACGTATGACCTTTGACACCAACAAAAAAACAAACACTTTCTCTTCTCTTTTTGTAACTGATTGAGACTTTTATTTTGATTTTATAACATTTATAACATTGTACGTTTTTTTTTTTTTTAACATTCAGAACAGACCATGAGAGCCAGTTATTTTTTTGTCAAAATTCTGTCTGTTTTAGTTTTAAAACCAGCTGTTTTTTTTATATTCTGTTACGAATTTATATTTTGTTATGAATTATATGGCATCAAAAAGAGTCATGAATGCACATAATACACAATAAGGTATAGACTATTTAACAAAGTAAAAAAAAGTATAAAAGCTGTCCATTTCAAAAGGTAAAAACAAGATTTGGACAATGCACCAGAGACAGCTTTTTGTCTGAGCATGTACACGTGAGCGAAAACACCACCTGTGCCAAGGGTAAACAGACAGTGGACAGTGATAAAGTGCTAACCATGAAACCCCGGGATAGACAAAGCCATGCCATAATCAATCTTTCCTCAGATGCTGAATGATATCTTCCCCCACAAACCTCTTAAATTAGCTTTAACCTGACCCACTCAATGTAAAAGGTTACACTTGTGACGTCCATGCAGTCCATTCCCGCTTCCAGATGCCCACACTCCAGCGAAACGGAGCCAGGATGCTACCAGCTAAAACGGACCCTATACAGGATGACCCCTGTTCCTCTGCTGGCAGACACCCCGCTGGAGAGTGTCAGTAAGGCTGTGTCTGATTGCTCGTTGTGGTCAGGGCTGGTCCGTGTGGAGCACCACTGCAGGATGCAGGCCAGCTGTGATTGGACCCTTCACTCAGGTGCCAGCAAGAAGTTGCATAATAGGGGTGACAAACAGGGATAGAACACACCACTTTAAGAGAGAATCCAAGAATGGTGTGTTTTACTGTAATGACAGTAATGGCTGTACAATTCAGTGATGAACAGACATGTGAGCCTGTTTTATAAACAGTAGTAATGTCCCATTTTAAACACATTTTAAAATAATGTAAATTATATAATTATAATATTTTTTATGCCATAGATAAATATGCATGCATGTCACATTTAAATACACACGTTTTGAAATTGTGAAAATAATGTAAATTATGCAGTTTTAACACCACTTAGAATTTGTACAATTTAAAATAATTTCATTTTTATAATATATAAATATAAAAATAAATATAAAAATAAAAAAATAAAATAAAAAAATAAACATATATTGTTAATTATGGGTAAAATATGTACATAATTATAATAATGCATTATGTAATTATTATAATACATATTATACTATTTTATATTAAATAAATAATAGATATAAATGAATAAATAATAGATGATAAATATTTTTTGTATTTTTACCAGTATATATTTGGGTCTTTATAAATGGTATTATAGGAATAAATAAATGTTTATAAATACATTTGTTAATAAATGATAACAGAGAAATTCCAGAAAAAAATAATAGAAGGTTAATGTTTTACACATATTTATAATAATTGTATATTTACCTGTATATATTGGCCTTTGTAAATACTTCGTAATGTGATCCTTCATAAACAAACAAACAAATAAAGTAATAAATATTTATGCCGGTGAATACGGGTCTTTATAAAATATATTTTCTAAATAAATACTTTATAGTATTAAATAAATAATAGAAATAAATATTTTACAATATAATATTTTACACAAATTTATAATAATTGTATTTTATGTGTCTTTATAAATTATTTACAAATGTGTGTTGTTATATTTTGGAGAAGAGGATCCCTCGAAAAGGGACCATCATGGTTTAAACTTAATAATTAACTTAATATTGTGATTTTCTACAAAAAATCAGTCTGAAAAACACTAAATGTTGCATGTCAAACAAAACGTGGGCCAGATTGTCCTTTTGAACCACTTGGGCTGTTGGAAAATATTTGAACCTAAGGTGAACGTCGTAGGCAGAGCAAGAGCAAAGGATGCACCAGCAAACACTCACAACAATGACAAAGTTTATATTATGCGGTACTATTTCCTGCTCCCCAAGCCAAGAGTTCACCCCAGTTTGCAGCTTCTCTTTATACAGTCCCTATTTATTCAGTGCTGGTCTTAGATGTGGCGCCAATTGTGGTTTCCTGATGCGCCTTTTGCCCCCTGACAATCAACAGGAACAAGTATGTGATGTCCTTGTTCACTTTCAGCTGAAAAATATAGCATGTACCTAATAAGTGATTAGCAGGGAGGTCAAGGTGGACATGAGAAAGTATGTCCGGTAGATAAGTGAGAGCTGCAAATGCAAAAAAAGAAGAAAAATGCTTCAACTCTGACCTTTGTGCTGTACAGTACATCTTGTGATTCCCCCGATTTGATCAGCCCAACTGGTCAGTGCTCTTGTTTTTTTTTAAAAAGAAATATGAGTTTAATAGCCATAATGTAGCCAGTTTTTGACCTCTACGAATGCCCCTGAGATTCATGGGAGGCGTGACACGGCAATCCTTTGTTTATGCATCAGCGAGTAAGCTTTTCTGCGCTGTTTATCATATTGTTGAAGGAAACAGATTTCATAGTACTTGTGTGGGCTGCCAAGATGCTTAAGAAAACAAGTGTTTGGAGAAGCTCACACTCCAGCGCGCTTAGTTTCTTTTATACGGGTCTTGTTCCTTTACTATGTGCCCTCCATGACACACTCCAGGGCCATTTCTATTGTTCAGACAAAACGAAATATTCATTGGTCTGATTTTCCCTTGGCACACGTGTTGTTTTGTGAAATATAAAAATGTTAATTGGGGGGCAAAAAAACAACAACTGTGAGCTGTGAGGTCACAGATCAGTTTTAATGGCCCTTGGCCCATTGAATAAACCTAAAAAGAACTTTTTCAAGGTAAGGATATCCTGAATGCAAAACTACTGATGATTTCCAACCATTAAACATCTCACTCTCTCTCTCACACACACACAGACAATCAATGAAGGTGTAAAAATGACAACATACTTGAGGCAGACACTGGTGAAAACCTTTTGGAAAACATGAAGGCATTTTTTTAAACATTCTAAAATAATCTTTATGGCAACAACAATAACAATAACACATATTTAATTAAATTGAAAGATAGTTTTGTTTTATTTTTAGGCCTTATGACTGTACAAACAGACACATAAGCCCATTTTATAAACAGTTGTAATTTCCTTATTTAATCACATTTAAAAATTATGTAAATTATCTGATTAGAATATTGTTACACAATGTATAATTATTTAAATTAAATTTATGAAATAAATATGTATGCCTCCTTAAATACAAAAGTTTTGTAGATTTCGGAAGAAAAGAGTAAATTATGCAATTTTATCACTACTAATAATTATCATAATTCAAAATTGTTTAATTTTATAATATACAAATATACATCTAATATTATCTAAAATAAAATAAAGTTTTATTGATGAATAATTTAATTTGATTAATTTAGTTGGATTTTTAAATGTACATTTTATATTATTTTATCTTATTTTAAACCTTCTTTGGTTGCTCTTGAGTGCTTGCAGCTGAATGTGCCCTTTTCTTAGTCCAGCCCACAAATAAAAAGTAAAAGTCCTGTGAGAGCAGCTCTCTGTCTATCACTGGCTCTGATCGGTGGCGTGCGCTGCTGGCGTAGATGACGTTCCTCGATTTGAATTAATATCCCACATTTCATTTAAATATTCTTCACTTCTGGTTTCTGAACATGAAGACCGATCGACATGGACTCTGTAAGTTTTTTATTTCTCCTTTGTTATTGCAAAGTGCTCGATTTCACCGGACCTGCAGAGTTTAATTACGTTAGCTCTCGTGTCATTAGTAATCAAGTTAAACTTTGTGAAGGCTTTACGTCCTGTAATACTGCCGTTTTATCGTTAACAACTCTGGATTTGATCAGGACTGTGTTAAATGAATGAAAAATTATTATTACCTTGAATATCTCTTTAAAAAATAAGAGGAATAAAAGTATATATATATATATATATATATATAATTTTATTTTAAACTGATGCATCTCAAATGAACTAAATGCTAACTGAATACAATGTCAGCAGTTAGTACCGTCCTCTCTGTCCTTGACCACATGACAATGCAAAAATAGTAAATAAGTTCTAAACTAGCTGACTTAATACTTTTCTCTTCCTGCTTATTAAGTAAAATGTTTATCCTTCCTGTTAAAAAAAAAAAAAAAAAAAAGAAATAAAAAAAAGATTCCATCCTCATTCACAGAAAATCTCATAAGGTCATCTATTGTTCTCCTTGTGCACAGTTAAAGATTTACTCCCATGAGAAAGATAATATGTCCTGGAAAAGTACAGGCCTTAATAGCAGGGCATATTCCAATGTCAAGATGGACGACTAAGATTTGCTAAATGTTGGTTACATCAAAACAAGTAACCTGACCTTGTGTTACCCATATAATACCGTGCTTGTTTGAGCTCATCTGTAATATAGTGGTGATGAATGATGGCATGATGGACTCTTTTAACACTTCCAAATAACTTAATTCCATCTATCGATCCATCTATCTATCTATCTATCTATCTATCTCTCTGTCTGTCTGTCTGTCTGTCTGTCTGTCTGTCTGTCTGTCTGTCTATCTGTCTGTCTATATATATTTTTTCCAGTTAAAACACTTATAATCTATTCTCTAAATTTTACTGGACCTGTTTGAGATTATGTGCTTGCATTACCCCATGACTTGAGTAGCATTGAAACTTCACCTTGGGGAAAGTCATTGGGAGTCCCTCCAACATTCCATTGCTTTTTCTTTAACCAGAGCCTGAAACCTCCAAGCTACAACAGAAGCTATGCTCCTGTCACATATTAAGTCCAGTCCTCCCTCTACTTGAGTGTAACTCACTGCCCAACCCTGCTAAGAGACAGGATGACTCTAGACTTTGAACCGTACTGGCATTGCAGTCTGTGGTTCTGCATTATTTAGAAATGGCAGATGAGGAGGATTATGGTGCGAAATGAACGAGACTAAGCTTTTGCATCTTAGATTTCACAAGATTTTGGTATTTTGGCATCCTCCAGGAAACCATCTTCGACACTAATCAAAAAGTGCAAACAAGTATATAGTTTTTCCAGGAAAAAAACTGTAAAAATGCTACAGTAAAAAAAAAAAAACTTAATTGGCCAACTTTTAGTTACCACATACAGTGAAAAACTAAAAGTTTAAAGCTAAAGTTCAACTTTTTTTTAACCAGCATTCATGCAGTGTCTATAGTATAAGTAATGTGTATTATTCTTCTGTCTGTTGAAGTCTCCAAACAGGCCATCTGGCAGACTATTAGAGTTTTTGTGAAAACCACAGATCTGCAGTTTTTGTATTCCTGCTGGATAAGCTGATGAAGCCCAGTGCATTATGGGCATTGAGGTTTTCCTACCTTTTTTCACCAGTCTGTTACTCTAGTTATATACCACTGGTTTAAAAAAAAAATCATAGACAGCTGAATTTTATTAAAACCTCATTTTGTCATTGGTGAGTTACCATTTTAATGTCACATTATAGCCTCTGTCATTATACTGTAAAATACTATCTAATGCAGTAGAATGACTGTATTCTGCAATTTGCTTTTTTTTTTTTTCGCTTAGTGTTTTGTGATATCTATTTAGTGATTGTTCATTGAAGCATTTTTTGGCATTTGTCTGTTGTAAAAATATAGCTAGAGCAACCTGATCTCACGGCAATTCGTACATATTTTACGAGGTGGCTAATTCGTATGAACTTGTACGAATGACCTACACCTAACCCCGCCCCTAATCCTACCCATTACAGGGTTTTAGACAAATCGTACAAAATCGTACGAGTGAGGTCGTACGAATTTGGCACCTCGTACGAATACGTGCGAATTGGTCGTGAGATATCCCATACTGAACAGATGCCAGTTTAACAACATATTTTTACAGTGACACATGGATTACATGTTTGATTTGTCTCCTTGAACCTATTCAGTTATATATCACTTATTAGAGAATGCCACTGCCATTGGCTGTAATGCGGGGGACCTGTCCCTTTTGTCCCCTACCTGTATGAGACAGGAAGAGGAGTTGGTCTGGGAAAGCGGTAGTATGGCTTTTATATCTCACCCAATGATCTAACCCGACGTTCCGTATCGGCTGCACTGTTAGGTTTATAATTAGAGGCGGAATTTTAGTGGGAATGTTGAGAGAGAGAGGATGATTTCAGACTTTTCAGTCACATCTTTTCTTATTAACTCATTAACTTAACTTGTTAATCCAGTTAAATCGTTTCAGCATAAATGAACGCTGTTGTTAAGCAGTTATGTACTGTAACTTATGCTCTCCTCATTCTCTCCTTTCGCTATGTAAATTTCCTTCTTGTCTAATAATTAAATCCTACTGGTGAATCAGTGATCAAGTGACAAGTCAGGTTAAAAAATGAAATTACCAACCTCATTCCATTCCAAATCTGTAAGACTTTCTTTGTTCTGTAAAACACGTGCATGCATTGAAAGTCAATGGGGTTTCATTTTGCTTCTCCGCTAATTTGTATTAAATCAACAATAATTTTTTGTGAAATATCTTGTTGGCCATTTAGTAAGTTCATGGGCTTATACACGTCTTCCACTCTAAATCATCATGAAAGAATAAGCCCTGAATGGTAGGTGACCCATATGGAAAAATCATGCAGACATAATTATTTAAAAGAGGTAGGAAGCCACAAACAATAGACCCTCTCTAGGAATTTAAAGCTTGTTGGCTGTTACACACTAAAATTGGTCTCCAAGCTACTGTATGGAATAGGACTTTGATCTCAGAAACACGGCGATAAAATAATTTCTCTTTTTTTGTTTACTGAGCTATTGTTAAAATGGTAGAAAGTCGTTTTTATCGAGAGGAAGCCAGGTAGATGGCTGTTAACCCAAAGCTAATCATTCATTAAGTATCGGCCCCCTCGTATACGCACATACACAAATTAGCAAACCGGAAGTGATTCAGAGCTGTTCCTATCCCCTTTTGTCACCAGCCATAAATATCCAAGAGGGCTATTCTAGCCAAGAAGCCTTTGAAAGAGGCAAAACATGTTTTCTTGAAATAGACTCGGTTCATCAAGTTGAACCCTCCTTTTGTTTATTTACACAAGATTTCGTATGTTGAAGCGTAACGCTGGGTTGTGTCGCGTCAGATATACGTTTTGGGTTGCTTTTCCTAGCCAGGATAAGTCTTTTCTCTTGCTCGGGGCTGTATGTGTTATTTTTCTTTTGTATGAGTATAAAAATATTTTATTACACTTGTAATGTAGGCAGGCTCAACATCAAAAGTGCTCTTTAAGATTAACTAAAGGGTGTGCATCTGATCTACCCATCATAAAATCAGTAATGTTTCATATAAAACTGTCAGATCTGTTATCTCTGCTGTGTAACAGTGTTTGCTCTGCTGATGTTATGTTAATTCTGAGTAGTTGTGCGTCAGTAAAATGAAATGAGGCGGTATATATGTCATAAAAAAATAAAAGAACAAGTCTAGTGTAAAACACAGATACAATAAGAATAGTCCATTTATTTGATAAAAAATAAATGAAAGAATTTTTATATTTTCTTTTTTGTTACAATTTTATTGCATTCGTGCTGTATAGACAGATATCAAAAAAGCCTGTTTTGTGAAAAAAAAAAAGTAAAAGGTATTTGCGACTTTTTAATCTCACAACTCTGACATTTTTCTTGCAGTTTTATGTGTGTTTTGGGTAACTAATAGTGATGTAGAAATGAGCTGCGTGTCATCTGAAAGTTTTATTAGATCTCGTCAGTTTTCCGCCGGAGCCGCTCTCGTCACTTTTGTGTTCCGTGCACGATTCATATGCTCCACTTTCCGCGCAAAGCTGCTGTCAGTTAATGAAGGTTTGATGAAAGAACTCGCGCCTCGATTGGACTCAGAAAGTGGTAAGACTTAGTTTTGTGGACGTTGCCATCTTTAATATTAATATTATTATTTTTAATGTATCACAGGCGCTTATCCTTTGAATTCAATTCTCATTTGAAATAATGTTGTCAGTGAACCAGTTAATAATCGGTACACAAGCGCCGGTTGTCGGTTACGAGAAATAACCGAAATGAGCATCCCTAAAACAAACAAAAAATTTAATAAAAAGGTCAAAGAGGGTGAAAAGCTGGCTTAAATTTGAGACAAAATTGCTTGTGTTTGACGCTAAAACAAAGTGAGAAGACAAAAAACTAACAGCAAGACAAATGCTGCATGGTGTGAACAAATTCTTCCCCTTTTGCATGTGTTTTGTAGAACTCGCTGCATTAACAAATTCTACAAAACACTGACATACAAATTCCTCCTATACTCTCAACACCACCACATTACATTCCTGTAAATATGAACATCTGAGGACCGTTAGAGGACCAGTACACTGTAGATAATTACTTAATGTAAAGGATTTGGCATAGTTCAAAGTCTGTCTGATTCCTATATATTGAGTCTGTCATGTGAGAAAGGTAGTGAGATGGTCAGATCACAGAGACTCAAACACAGAGTTTAGCCTGTAGGAAAAGTATGCAAGCTAACCATTTACATTTATGTTCCACAGAAGAATAGGAATAGATTTGGAACAACTTGAGGGGTGAGAAAATTATGAAATTTGTTGTTGTTTTTTTTGGGTGGGGGGGGGACTAACCCTTTAACCACTTCCCACCACAACAAAAACAAAGCTCTTCTTCAAAACACCATGTTCAGCAGGAGCACCGTGTTTTCAAGAAACAACGCCAAGTTAAAAGAAGTTTAACTTTGAAAAAGATGCCTCAAGATCCTTTTGATTTGAACGCCCCCTAAGAGGTCAATGCAGAGAAAACATAAAACGAACATGCTCCTTTATGACTGAAATGGTTTACGTCAACACACAGAGTTTTCCCAGATAGTAAAAGCAAATCTAATACCATTCCTACTCTGAATCAGACTTCTGTAAGTTGTTTTTCTTAGAGAATGAACGAACTCCCCCTCCCAAATCTGCACAGAGGTTTTCTGGTTGTCTCCAGATGGGAACGTCAGTAGTCGATATTCCCAATGCCCCCCACGCTAGCGGCATCCTTTCATCCAGTCTTTCTGGCACAGAACATTGATTCCCTGCGAGAGCCATTTGAAAACGGTTCTTCCGTGGGCTATTTGTTTGTGGCTTCTGGACGCTTCATTTCAGAGCAAACACAGCCTGCCTTCACTGGATGCTAACGCCTGTAGTTGTTAGATGGCGCATTTATGATTTTGTCTGCAGTCTAGACGTGCTCTATCCTTCTCATCCGTGTTTTTTCTCTCCTAATTCAATCTCAGACTTTAACAGGAAGTCCCGCTGAGGTCTGTCGTCCTCTTTCTAAAGGCAGCCGTGGATAAAAATAACACCCAATATACAACACGAGCGGTGCCAGTAGAGATGTCAGCCATTGCCAGTCGCTTCTGCTTTGAAAAAAAAAGACACAAGCGGCAGTAAGAGTCATCAGAACAGTCTAGACAAACTCTAAATTTTCCAGACATGGTTCCTAAGGTTCCTTTTGAGAGGTAGGAACTGTGTCGAGATCAAATGAACGTCTTGTTTGAATTTGTGGTCTAGTGCATACAAGTCAACAGAATCAACAATAAAACTATAAATTAATGCAAAGATGTGTACAACTATTAAAGAAACACCAAAGCTTTACACTGGCTTCCTGACACATACAAGCATCAAGGTTAATAACCAACATAAACAATTCTCCCAGCAAATCCTATGCTTATTTGTTAAAAATAAAAGGCTGCTGTTTAGCTACTTGGCACTTTAATAGAATCTGTGCGCAAAGGCAATAGCTTTACAATGGCTTCAAACACGGCTCACTCATTCTGAATTTAGATACATCAAACACATAAGGATCAAGACTAGTTTAGGGTTGGCTCCAAACATTTCTGCATGTATTATTTGATAATTAAAGTGCTCTACTTGTACATTTTATTACACAGCATTATATGCCTTTAAATGTATGTTTTATTGTTTTTTTGTTTCTTTTGTAAATTTGTGTGCATGTTTTTTTATAACTTATTTATGCATTCTGTTGTCTTATAATTCGGCATTAACTAGGATCCATCTTTTGCATTACAGCAATGCATTGTTTTGCATTTCGGTAATGATAATAATTGCTTTAAAAATATCTTACAATAAAAAAAACATTGTTCATAAAATAAGCTTAGTTCTCATTCTATATATATATATATTCTTTATCGAACCGTTCGGGTCGCCCTGTTCGGTTCGGTACACCCACGTGAACCGCGATTTTACGGTAGCCTAGTTGAGACATTAAACTATCATTTTAATTAAAATGGGCATTTTCTGTGTATTAAGCGCATAGACTCAGGCGATGGTCAGAAATTCTCAAGACTAGTGATAGGTCGTTCTTGAACGATTCGTTCATTTTGAACGAATCTTTAATGTGACTCGGGAAGAACGAGTCGTCTCATATATATAATATATCCATGCATGTTCTTGATTTTGTCAGATTCACACGCGTACACACAGCTCATCAAACTGGAAATGACATTCCAGCAAACGGTGCAATCAGGCAGAATGTCAAATCAGACGAGCTCCATACTGCGTGGGACATCACGGCTGCCGTGGCATGAGAGTTGCCATAGTGACGCTGTCATTACTACCCTCATGGCACACGCTGGCTAACTGCGTCGATGATCGCTTAAAGAACTAATTTTAGCTCAGCAGTCTTGGCAAGATGTTGGCCCTCTCGCTTTCGCAGGACGTAGATGAGCCAGTGCTTACCATAGAGACATCAACTGTGCTTTGGGCATCAGGATACCTTGTAAAACCACGGTATATACATATGAAAATCATTCAGTACTGTGGTAAATATCAAAGTATTATCTGAAACCATTGGAATCTCCACACTACTTATGTACCAGCTTGATGTCCCAATAACCTGTTTTGGCAATTGTCAGCAGGAGGTCAAAGGGCAACTGGTGAGACTGGTCACAAACATTCACTGCCTAAAGCTCTTCACATTTACCCTAAAATAGCTCATACCTGTGATGAAATCTTATAGGAGCTTACCGAAATGTATTTTTAAGAGCTTAGGAGTGATTTTTGCATGATTCGTTGATGCTGAATAAAAATCAGTGCATGTCTATTGATTGTGTGCACAGTATGTGTCATGCATAATGAAACTATAAGCTTTAATCACTAACTACATGACTTCAGTGCTGTTACAATGACTCTAAACTGCTACGGTAATCAACAGATTTAGGAAGCATTAAAGCAGATGTTGAATCCTCACTGTTTCTCTCTGATGAGATCTCAATCTCTCTCGCTCTTTCCTGGAGTACAAGCACTTTAATTGGCCACAGACCAGCCAATGGTGAGAACCCACTGACCAGCGGAGCATTATTAGTGACTGAGCAGATGGGCTACAATAGTTTAGCTCTCCTTCAAGCCCTCTTGAGGTCCAGACTTTTTGACAAAAGAGCAATGAAGACAATCACCTGTGGCAGGAGGCAATAATGGAGGCAGTTTCTCTGAAAGCATCCCAAAACGAAAACACTGTCATTGTTTGCAAAGAATTTTGGAACTGATTTTGCTCGTACAATGAAAGCCAGTGGGATCCAAATCGATATCACATCCATCACGCCATCTTTGCAGCGGTGTGGTGTGGTTTGGAGTGAAAGACTGGAAGGCTAGCTGGAAGAATGAGATATGAGTGCCATATCTGCCATCTCTCTCATGCTGAGCCCCACACACCCCTCACCAACAACCGCCACAAACAGCCTCATGACACGCTGTTTATGCCCTGTGACAAATGCCCTGCTGTCGTCTTGCACACTTTTCACGCTCTGCGGAGGAAAACAAAGGCCCTGTCAATCACATTTGGCCGACAGAGACGGATCTTCAGCGTGTGCTGGAGGAGAGGGGTGTTAGACACCTGCTCAGATCTGAGGGGAGAGCGGAAGTGTCTGGAAACAGAACCGTGACAGCAGCAGCAGTAACACTGACTCTGATGAACCGAGCACAGCATCCACTCCCACAGCTACCTGATACTGCTTCTGAACCAAATCTGATGCCCCTTTTCCACCGATAGTGTGCTGGTGCCTGACCAGCTAGACTCAAACTGTTCTAAATTTTTGTTATAAATGTAAACAATGAAAATAAGATTAACTCATGATATCAAAACAATGAAGAGTTAAATGAACAAGTCATAATAACATGATTATAATTGGTCACAATAGCTGATCAGTCTACTAGAAGTCTAACAAATAAATAAGTCATGTTTTTTATAAAATGCATTTGTGTTATTAATTGTGTTAATATAAAATGTTTTATTATATTTTCATCAGCAATGCTGACAGTATTTCACAGAAAAGTGGTGAATTAAATTCATTTAATATATATATATAGGATTTCTTTTTAAAATAAATTAGTACTTTTTTTTAGCAAGAATGCACTGAACTGATTAAAAGACACTGAAGACATTTAAAATGGATATGTATTTCAAAAAAACTATAACATTATTTTGAACTTTCCACTCAGCAAAAAAAATTTTGTTTCCACAAAAATATGAAATAGCACAACTGTTTTCATAATAGTGAATAATGATAATAAGAAGAAATGTTGATGGCTCGTGTGGCATTGAAGACTAGAGTAATGATGCTGAAAATAAAGCTTTTCCATCGCATATTAAAATATATATTAATAAAATTAGACAATATCAATATTTTTTAATAAAAATTCACATACATAAGAAACCAGTGATACAAAAAAGATGTTTAATTAAATGATGTTGGATTAGGGATGGGTAACCATGCTTGACTAGTCTACTGCACAATTCTGAATAACAACTAATTAAATATGAAGTTTGATTAACTTCTTATACACGTATTTTCGTTTTAATATTTTTGGTTACAGTGCCTTCGATAGCATGCCGTATTTGTAATTTAGAAATTTAAATGCATTGATTATTCAAATTAAGTATGCATTCAGATATCCCTGACTAGAGGACTTTGCACATCTCCACTTCTAATGTTAACAAAACCCGTAACGTTTGTAAACAAACAGTGAACTAATCAGTTCATCTAAGTCAGTGTAAACACGGGCTGTTTCTGAGAGACTTCATCAGACTGCCTGACCGAGCGCCGGCCCCCGCATCAGCAGCGGTACCGGTTTTGGTGGAAAAGCGGTTTGATTTCGATCTTCTGTCTAAATGACAGCTCTAGCCACCAGCAGTTTCCTCTCCTCTGTCTCTTTCCACTTCCAGGCAGAACTCCAGTTCTCGTCTCAACCCACACGCTCCTCTGTTACTAGGGAGAGAGACGAGAAGCGTTCTGCCCGCAGCTGGAATTTGAGGGTCATTTCAAGAGCACAACAAGCTGTTAAGACAGACAATCGAAGCTCACACGGTCTCTCTCTCTCACTCTCTCTCTGGCTCGGCACTCGCCAAATCAATAGAAATGCAAACGCAGAAACGAAGGTCATTCAACAATACTCTGCTGGAATGCATGTTGATAAGAACATTCGCATGCACACAGGCTGATGTAAACATTCATTGCAGCGTCTCCCCATTCTAAAACGCACTTGCTCTCAATTCATCCCCGTGGATACAAACAAACACACGCACACTTGTGCAAACTCTCACAGAAATCTCGCAGGCGCATGTGGAAAAATCCTCAGAGTAAACAGTGCCGGGATGAGATCTGCGAGGCACAAGCCTACAACGCACAGCACATGCACAGAAATAACAAGCAAAGGGGTTGATGTTCCTACTTACGGAGTACTTGATGGTGCCCTTCGGTCTCTGGAACGACATCCGCCTTCCATCCTTCTTCTCCGGCGTCTTCTTCTGGCCGGTATCTGAAAGCAAGCGAGGGAAGGTTCTCATTATGTTCATGTTCTGCACTCCCCTCAGCTTGACACAAGCTGCCGAGCTCTCAGCCTCGACCGACGGCTCATCCGTCAACAGCGAGTGTGAACGAGCGATTCCGGTGAGCCAGAGAACGCAGCTTCTCTCTCTCTCACCCTCCCTGTCTACCTCCCTCTTTCCCCCACTGTCTCCCTCTCTTTCTCTCCCGCTCAGCACAATGATAGCCGATGTGTCTTCACCTTGCAATGCCTCCTGCTGCTGCAAACGCTGTAACAGACAGAGACCACCCTGACCTCTGAGAGAGAAAGAGAGAGACACAGAGAGACGTAGTGCTGCTACCTGACAGTGATCCTGTGTCTTTGAATCTGATTTCAATGCATGGCTTATGTAAAGCTAATAGGGCTGTGTTACATATTGGCACTGAATTTCCATTTCAGTTTAATCTGGGTTTGCACATGCGGTGAATATGGTGCATTTTAATCCCTATAATTATTACAAATAAAATTGTTGTGAGAACTATTAGATATGTTCAGGAAATTACATTATATTGTCATTAATTACACTTGGAGGCTTTGTAATTAATTAATTGAAATTAATCGCATATAAATATTTGACCTGAGAACAGTGAGAAGTAAGTTTTTTCATATGGATTTTTAGTATACCAT
>JAUCMU010000027.1:8606187-8617354 GCA_032275025.1 Enteromius treurensis | reverse complement strand
AGCTCCAACCCTTATCAAATACACCTGCCTGTAACTTTCTAGTGATCTTGAAGACATTGATTAGCTTCTTCAGGTGTCTTTGATTAGGGTTGAAGCTAAACTCTGCAGGACACCGGCCCTCCAGGACTGAATTTGCCTACCCCTGCAGTAGTGTATATTCCAATTAATTTAAAGCCATAATAATTGCTAAATTATTAAGTAAATGTGCCAAACAACTTTTGGTGTGTATATTTTATTTGTATATTTTAAAGAAATGAACAGATGCTATGTAATTTACCCACTCTACATGTTAGACACTATTGAAATCTGCTGTTTCACATGATCCTCTTTCTTGATTTCTATGTGCGTTGTACTATGTAACTTTAGCTGTATTATAAACTGGAAAGAAACAAGGAAGTCGAAGGGACGTTTTCATAAAAAGTGAAAACTCATAGCAGCATCGTGGATGAATGCCAGTGTACTGGCCCATGTGGCAGTAATTTCCTGTTTGTATTAGCAGAGTCAGGGTGCATCTGTAATGGCTTACTCAGTTCATACTGGTAGTGGTGATGTTGAAAGATATGCCTTTAATCGTTTTATCTCTCTTCCAGCACATATCCTCCCAGCGCAACCATGCCAGTCCTTAAGAACCTCCCGTCTCGGCTGAAGGGAGGCAGGTTTAGCGTGGATTTGTCGACTACACGTAGTGAGTTCATTCTCAGAAAAATGAGTCTTAACCTCAATCCATTTGAGGAGCCTGGTTCAGATGAGGACTGGCCCAAAAGCAATGGAGGCTCACTTCTGGATGGGCGTGTGCCCCGGGACAGAAACCCATTTGAGGATGAGGAGGATGAAAACGAGGCTAATGAGGTGCGGCGTGGAGGATCAGGGAAGGGAGGCACCATTAAAGGCACCCTTGAACGCATGAAAGGGGTCTCTCCTCTCAAGACCCTAGGGAAATTGGGCAAGAACCTGCGCTTGTCTGGCAGGAGCAAAGGAAAGGACGCCCCCTCCCCACAGGGCTCTATAGGTTCAGCCTCACCAATGCAGAGGAAGAAAAAGGGCCGACGGAGTTCAGAAGGGAGCTTGCTACGGTATGATGGCTTCCATTTCTTCTTCAATTGTTGATTAATGAGTTAATTACCTCAATGTTTGTCTATACAAACTTTTATCAGGTGGTGTAAATGCAGTCAAACAATTGGCCTTTAAAAGGATAGTTCGTTAAAAAGTAATTAAATTCCAAAAAGTTACAAATGTAAAAAGGTCATGTATCAGTAGTTGATTCACAAAAAAAAAAAAATTATTCAGAATCATTCATTCGGGAATCAGACTACACTGCTTGCACTGTATGTTTTTCATTGACTAAAAGGGGGTTCTAAAAAGCTAGAACTGACTAAAAAGTACTATAAATTACAGGGTTGTTCATCTATGGTGTATGCTTTTGATGAAGCCATTAGCTTACATTATCTCAACTTATTAATGATCGTATTTAATAGTGGAATTAATGGTGAAAACCTACTGGACATTACCTGTGATTCTGTAGAGAAATACCCACCAATTAGGAAATCAAAGCTAACAAATTGCACCAAACTAACTTTTCAGTCCCTGCCCACTAAACACTATAAAAAACTACACTATATTCATAAAAATATGGATATTTTGCATCAAATGTGAAATATATTAATTTTGCATGTAATTAACATCTTTAAAGCAATACTGTTATATCCCTGCATTGTTTCTCAAGTTAATCTCTTTCCCTTATTAAACCTGTTAAGCAGTGACAAAGGAGACGTCTTTGAGGGACAAGGTTAAGAAACACCCCTTTAGATGATAAGAAGTTTACGAGAAGTTGTTGAACTTGTGTGACGTTTCTATGGCAGTATGAGCTGTGAACTCTTCTTCTCTCAGATCTACTGAATCCAATTTCTATTATATACTGTATAACATCATGCCATCCAAAAAAAATAATGACCTTGGGTCATTATCCACAAACACAGGACAGTTTTTTGCTCTACAGTATGTCTATTTTGGCTCTCCTGACCCTTATACAATAACTTGAAAATACAGATCAGCATTAGAAGTTCTGTGTAGCTTTCTGTGTTTTTTGCTACTGACTGTGATAATCATTTATTACATAATAATCAGTTCAGTGATTTCTCACCCAGAGGTCATCAGCCTAGAGCCATCAACCCATTTCCACATGTCCTCTTCATCAATGTAATCTAGACTGAAGTACACCCAAACATATTCTTAACAAATTCCTGAGCAGATTATACAATTATTTATATCATAAACAGAAAACAAACACATTTAATCTGACCGTCTCTCATTTAGGTGCTCACATAAAAATAAAATCTTGTTTATCTCTGTTGTTTGTGATAATTATGTGTCTGTCACACCCAGCTGGAGTTGCCAGTAGAGACCTCAGATGACACTCCAGCTTTAGACTTATGTTATGTGTTTTATGTCTGTTTTCATTCATGGTCTAATTATCAATGAACTCTTGTCTCCACTTCCTCATGTGTTGTCATGGTTGTTCATCTGTTTCTCCGCCCCTTAGTGTAATTATCACTCGTCGCTGATCATTGTGTGTGGCTTGTCACCCTCTGTAAGCGTTTTCTAGTGTGTTTCTTTTTCTTTGTGTATTGTTTCTGGATTCCTCGTTGCTGACTTGCCCCTCGACTTCTCGTTTACATCTCATTATCTCTGGACTCAGTTTGCCGATCGCCCGACATCTCGCCAGTTTTTGGTTTGTCCTTGCCTTTGCCTCTGACATTGTTCACCATCATTGACTATTGCCTGCCTGTACTGCCCTGTGAGTCTGAATAATAAATACCCTGCGAATGGATTCGACTGCCTCTCAATATTCGTGACAGAATGATCAGCCCAACAGAATCCAGCGGGTATATCTGTGAAAACTCAGATCGCGGTAAGGATGTGTTAAGGCATTTGAGCTCAATATTCCAGCGAGGGCAATGCATTGAGGACTATGTTGAGGAGTTTGTCACTTTTAGCCATCTAGCTCGCGCTGATGAGGGAAAAGTCAAGAACTGTTTCCTCATGGGTCTTGACCCGGAAGTCCTCTACGAGGTGGATGAGGAATTGGTGGAAGACACGGCATAGACTCTCTGCAAACTCATTGACACTGTGCTAAAGTGTTGCGAATCACCTTTTACCTTCGGAGAATTGGAGAAGTAAGTCGAATACCGCACGGGACAGCGCGAATGTGGCACCAGGTATCCGCAGCTGCCTGGATTTCGTCTTGCCATTCAATTGTTTGTTTCAGTTCCAAGCCCGCCATTGCGGTTGCCAGCGCAGGTGACGGGTCTTAGTCGTGTAGCACGGCGAGAGGGGCCGTCTTTTGTTGAGTCAGTTACGGTTGCGCAGCCTGAGGAGCTGCTGAAGGTCCTTGTGGTTCCTAGCCCGCAAGTAACGGGTTCCAACCCCGTATCACGGTACGAGGAGCCGTGTGTTGTCCAGTCGGTCCCGGTTACACAGCCTGAGGAGCTGCTGAAGGTCCTTGTGGTTCCTAGCCCGCAATTAACGGGTTCTAGCCCCGTTTCACAGTACGAGGAACCTTGTGACACCCAGTTGGTACCGGTTCCGTTGTTTGAGGCGCCGTGGGAAGGCCTTACGGTGTCTTGTTCACCTCTGTCGGCTCCTAGCCTCAAGTTACCATTGCCTGAAACTCCTGAAACCGTCAGTGACGGTTGCCATGGCCCGATCCACCAGAGCCTTGTTTGGATGTAGATTTGCTGTGGTCCCAGCCGCCTGAACCCCTGAGTGACAATAACGTCCCGGAGGACCCGCCAGTGGCTGTACCAACCCCAGAGAAGTCGACTTCGGTCGTGGATTCTCTGGGGCCCCCGCTGGTGGCTGCACACCCTCCGTGTCAGTCCATTGGGGTAGCTCAGGAGAATTTACTCCACTCGGCACCTACCACTGAGGCCATAGAACCGTCTCCTTGCCCTGAATCTGTTATGGAGGCCTTTGAACTGTCTGGTCGGCCCAGGAGGGTAGGGCCGTCGTCTGGTCAGCCCTGGAGGGCATTCTCACTGCCTACCTGGCCCAGGAGGGCGTCTTCGCTGATTGTTCGGCCCAGGAGGGCTCTGTCGCTGCCTGTTCGGCCCAGGAGGGGGTCTTCACTGATTGTTCGGCCCAGGAGGGCTCTGTCGCTGCCTCTTCGGCCCAGGAGGGCTCTGTCGTTGCCTGTTCGACTCAGGAGGGCTCTATCCCTCCCTGTTCGGCCCAGGAGGGCTCTATCCCTGCCTGGTCGGCCCAGGAGGGCTCTATCACTGTCTGTTTGGCCCAGGAGGGCGCCATCTCAGCCTGTTTGGCCCAGGAGGCCTTTATCTTTGTCTGTTCGGCCCTGGAGGGCCTTATCACTGCCTGTCCTGCCTAGGAGTGCATATGAACTGCTGCCTGGTAAGCTTAGGTGGGCTTCTCCGCCACCCGTTCCGCCCTGGAGGGCTTCTCCTCCAACTGTACCGCCCACATGGGCGTCTCCGCAGTCTGCTCCACCCTGGAGGACGTCTCCTTCACCTCCTTCTCCTCGTTGGGCTTCTCCGACGTCCGCTCCGCCCTGGAGGGTGACTCCTCCGTTGACTACGCCCAGCTGGGCGTCTCCATCACCCGCTCCACTACTCGCCTTGCATACTGTTTTTCGCGTACTATATAGTAGTGAAGTAAGCGATATTGGACGCAGCACAAGTCACTGCAAAGTTTTGATTTTCCCCAGTTGTCACTTCTTAGCATTTTTCCCGTGTTTGTTTTCCCCCGTTGTCACTTTGGACTGTTTATCTGGGTTCCGATCCTTTGCCTGCCCTGAACTCTGCCTGTGCACCCTGACCTCATTTCTGCCGTGTCTCCATTACTCTGTTTGCCATTGATTGACCTTATCTTTGTATGACCATGCTACAGAATAAAAATGGATCTGCATGTCCCTGTCTTCTCAATCGTCACACTATGTGGTATTTTCTGCTATCATTCAAGTTCTTCGACTCATTAGACATTTATAACTTATAGCAAGTCCATCTATCTGTTAACTTTTTTCCCAAATAACTACTGTTGCAATTCTGGAGTGAGCGTGACACACGGACTGCAATCAGCAGATTTTATTTGCATTGAGTCCTTTCTGATTTTACCTCTTAAAACATAACTTGCATAGATTATTAGTACTATTCCCATCTTCTCTGTCCATCTTGTGTTCCTCATCTGTGTCTATGTGGGCAGTATTTACAGAACTGACTGCAGAAGATTTGGTTAAAATAATTAGGATTTAAATGCTTTTGTATGGAAGGACCAAATCGGTTTTTAGCACAAAGAAACGTATTAAGATAAACTTTTTAGGACTAATACATTTTTTGTGGTAAATTAATTGCAAATGGTAGTCACATTCTGTTCCTGTCTGGTCTTGTCTCCCCCCATGGTCTGTGTCTTTTTGGTTTCTCCCTCCTTTGAGTTCAGCGTCTTCACCTGTTGTTAACACCTGTTAGCACTTTAAGCCCTTAGTTCTGTCTTTAAATACCGCTCTGTCTTTTGGTTCTTTATGTCGTGTTGAAGTTCCGTGTATGCCTTGTGTGTGTTTGTTTGTTGCTGCCTCGCCAGCGTTTTGTTTTATTATTAAAAACTCTGCATCTAAAGCCTTTCGTGTTCTCCGCTCTCTGCCGCGCCGAGAGGCGCGACATGCATGCACCTCACAGGGCGTCTTGTGACAGGTAGGAGTATTTGTAAAATGATTCTATTTATTGCCAGTAGTTGAAAAGAAACACTCAAACTTGCTTCTCCTCATAAACTTTATTTTGACAGTCCACTTTACACATTCGAACTATAAGTAATGGTAACACATTATTTTATGGTTACACCTATTACTTGCTTATTACTGTGCATATAACCAGAATATTAGCCATTTATTAGTGCTAAATAAGCGCATATTAATGCCTTAATAATGATCTTATTCTATATCCATAATCCTACCCAATACCTAAACTTAAAAACTACCTTACTAACTATTAAGAAGCAGCAAATAAAAAATTGATTGAGAATTAAGAACATTTTAATAAATAACAAATGTTACCTATTCTAAAGTGTTACCTAAGTAACTTTGTAACTACATGTCAACTAATACTCACTAATTTGCAACTACATGTCTACTAACTCAGAGTAGACTGTTTAGGGTTAGTAGAATAAGTTGACACATACTTGTATAGTTTCTCATACTCAGTATGTTGTATGATCTGGACCCATTCAAATAAATTGTTTTAAAAAGTTAAGCAGACAGTCTACCAATATGCTAATGACTGCTAGTTGACCTGTAGTTACTTACCGCTAGTAAAGCGTTACGCAACTTCTTTCTATAGAATGGCTGGAAAGTGCAAGGAGAGCTTGACCAATGGTGACCTGTGCTCAGAAACCGATGCTGACTCCACCAGTCGCCGACTCTCCTTCCTGAAGATAGTGAGCAAGGGCAAGATGAAGAGGGAGTCCTTGCAGGACCACTCATCTCAGGGGCCTGAGGAGGAGCCGGTGGAGGAGGTGCCTGAGGTCAAACCCAGGGAGCCACTTTCAGGTAATCAGACAATTCAGTATTGTCGTCGAGATGTTTAAAAATAAGTAAACACGCATTGGCAGTTTAGCTATTAATACTATTGTGTTGTGTTTAGAACTTCTAGAAAATATACAAGCAGTCTTGTAGACTGTGATAGCTGTAAACATGGAATTATTTGCAAATTATTTCAACTGTGAATGTACGTTCTTTAATGCTTGTTCCTCAACTTTTGACCCCAACTGTACTGCACCTGAGCTTGATTGTTTAACTTGTCCTACATGAGCATAGTACATGCAAGGCAGGAATTTGTGCATAATTGCATGCTCAGGTTTCAGGCTTTTAACTGCAAGACAAGGAAAGATAAGGTTCAAAACCAGCAACAACTTGCAGGCTCTGATGGTTAGAGAATGTTGGCATGAAGGATGAAATGGGGAACATCAAGTTAGCAATGCCTAGCGTCACGGACGGTTTGTTGTTTTGCAAACAAGTGTCAGCGGTTGCTTGTGCATTTGTCAACAGAGTTCATTGTGTGCTCAACCCAGCAGAATTTAGTTTCAGCCCTGCTCTTACGTAATTGCTCTTACATAATTGCACAATAATTTGAGCGAGACCCTGGTTAACAGGTTCATGTGTGTTTGATTAGAGTTGGAACTAAATTTTGCAGAAAGATTGATTGATAATCGCGGAACATACCTATCAGAGCAGCACGCATTTTAGCAGATTTATCTATCAGATTTAAACCATCATCCTCCATGTCTAAATGATAAAGAGGAATCTGAGCAAAGAGGAACTGAATGTGCCCCACAGTCTCATGTTTGGCCATACTTTGTTTCAGCAGGGGGGGACAGGGTTAGTGATTCTTGCTGCTTTGCATGTCCCAGCTGACACAGCAAAAAATCACTTTTTATTTGTGTATTTAGCCACATTATGTTCACATTCTGGTGACCTCCCGCAGCAGTAACTCTCAGCTGTAGAGACCACCAGACGGTTTATGATTTATCTGTCATTTGGATGAAGAGCATTTTGTTCACACATTGATCAGATGTGTTCTTTTCTTAGTTTAGTCTGTTTTTTGTGGTTTCTTAAGTGTTCCAGTAAAATTCCTGTGTATGAGATGAAAAAACAAGTCTACTTCCCATTTATTTTGCAGACTTAAGTGTTGTGACAAAAGAAAGTGTTGCTCCATCCACCCAGCTGTTCTCAAGTGGTCCCACATTCCTGAGTGAATGATCATTAAATCTTTAATTATTTAATTCACAGAGAGCCTTTTTTTAAAGAATGTTATCAAACATCAATACAGCAGTGCATTAAAAAGCATCGGAAGGATCAAGCGAGGAAGTAATGCTTCAGATAATGTGTAAGGCCATGCACCGCACATGCAAGAAGATCAAAAAAATGGAGCATAGAACAGGATGTGAATGCTATGTATGGAAGGTGTTTCATCTGTCAATTGCCAGCTTCTGTTAAACCAGATCAGATTTCACTTGAGTAGGAGTTGTCAAAACATTCTCAATGGCTTCACTTCCTGTGTCATTGTTGTACCGGTTTTAGACTATAGCACAACTTATAACTGATGTTATTTATATAAACAAATTTTTAGGGCTGCCCCCCTAAAGCAAAAGAGGCTTGGTTGACCAAAATTTCATTAGTCGCTTAGTCACAGAAAAATGTAAAAAAGACAGATGGACAGATTATTAACAGCAATTTTTTTTAATGCAAAATTAATTATTATTTTTTACTGACACATTCATAATTATTACTTCTGCCGGTGTGCTCAGGCAAGCTTGAAAATGTCTTTATTAGTGGCTCATTATAATGATTTAAATGGTTTATTAATAAACATGTGATGAATGACTACTAGTTGACCAGAAAAATCCTTACTCAAGGGCAGCCCTTAAATGTTTTTTTGACAACAATACCGTCCTTTCCATGCTGTTGCAGCAATATGAAAAGTTGTTCCTGGAACACAAAGCATGTTGCAACTAATCCTCATTGTTACATTACTGTGAGTTCAGAGAGCAAGGTCTACATTGCGTTCGGATGGCTGGTATCTCTCAGTGCTGAAAGCATTTAACTGTCTCTGGGATTGGCAGAGTTTTCGATGACATGACTGAATTGATAAAGAAGCCATATAGAAGGGCGTTTACCCCTCATACTAGTGAATGATTTCCAGACCTCGCCAAATTACAAGCCGCAAGCTCCAACCATAAGCCATAACTACAGCTGTCATGGCCGCCATGGAATCGGTATCTGAGTGGAAAGTTTGCAATCAATACGTTCCCGTTTATGATAGCAGATATTCCTTCATGCCAACTGGCAGAGTCACTTGCAAAAGGAATATCCAACACTTCCACCTTATCCAGCTATTTTCCAACATTTGGCAGGAAGATTTGTTCATGCATGTTAAATAAACTAACAAGCATTAAGTGAGGGCAGGGTAGCACTTAGCTAAAGGTGGAGTTCGCCTTTTTCCAAATGGTCCAATTTAGGATTGCACTGTTGATGTTGGCCTTGTCTAAATAAATTAAGTAGGGAGTGGGACCGTTCTGTCCTGAGAGGGGATCATGTCATCACTTTGCATCCTGACCTTCAGGTCTCCAGTGGCAGGCGAGGCTAGTTGTCACTTGGAAGCCTGGGCCTGGTCATTGAAAGTAAATTTTAGCATGTGGAATCCCTTCAAGAAGGGCTCAGTAGTGCTCGACCCATCTGCGCCGCTAAGGAAGGAAATACAGTCCTCCACTTATTAAAATATTTTACTTCTGGGGAAAATATGTCTACTCTGCACATGCTGAGCATTAAACAGGGGAAGTGAATGAATGAGGACGGGAGTTTCTGTGGGCTGCTATTCCTCAAGTACTTCGCTTTCTCCTGCTCCGACTTGACAGGAGGGTGATTTTGACTTCGAAACACAGAGGGTTAATGAAAAATGGTCCTGAACCTGTGGCATGACAAAAAACATATCGTATTCCATTGCATTCCTAGAATCCAGGCTAATCTTTACCTTGTAACGGGTGATTGGTCCTGCTGAGAGGTGTTGGTTGTGCAGGTGTGTTGGCGCTATGTTAGTGGATATCTTGCTTAGTCAGATCCTTTCAGTCAAGTTGCTTGTCAGCCCCCACCCATTTAAATTCTCAGCCAAAAGCAAACAGTGTTATGTCCTCTTGGAAGTCGTGTTGAGGGTATATGTGTAGCATATGTGCCATACGTGCCCTTAAAAGGCAACACTTCAGTCCCTGTGGTTTTCATTAAGGAAGGGTGGTGACATGTCCAAGCTTAAGTCAAGCAAGCTCCACACCATGAATTTAGTGCGTGAGACTTCGTGGAAACAAAGAGCTAGTGTTGTCCTCTGCACAGTTCAGCGCAGTTACTGGCAAAGCTATGCATTTTAATGATTGTGGGATAAAACCATTTAAACGACATGGCTTTCAACACCTGGATCATTGCTTTTGCAATATTAAAGTTTATCATTCTACATGCATATATTTGACTCTGACTTTGATATATATAGCCAACACACACACAGTGTGCACACATATATATGTATATATATATATATATATATGTGTATATATACTACCCTCCAAAAGTTTGGAAACACCCCTGCCAAAGTGTGGTTTTGGATGATTTTAGCATAAATTCTTAACAGTTTTGGTGCAAATACTGTACATTAAAGTAACTTAACATTATCATTGAAGACAAGCAATAATATAATAATAATATAATTATTTTCATTTTGATTACATAGTAGAGGCAATATACACATCAAAGTTGAGCTACTATGGGAGGAACTGGACCGTGATGTCCGTAAGTATTGTCCAACCAGTGTGAATAGTCTTTTCAATGTTTGAATAAACTGATAAACTCAGATGCCCAGATCATGCAAAGCTGCAATAGCTGCTAATGGCGGATGTTTTAATGAATGTATAAATTGTTTATGTAATAACATATGTTTTCGTAGTTTGTGCTGTCCCTTATCACTGCAAAATGATCACAAATTAAAAAGGATTCATTCCAATATTGTCCAAAACCCCACTTTTCTAGGGTGTTTCCAAACTTTTGGCTTGGTCTTCTGATACTCCCGTTCCGCCATGGCCTCCAGTTGTCTGTTATTAGGTCCTTTGTTCCCACGTGTATTTATACCTGTTTAAGTTTTCCTTTGTCCGTGATTAATGTTGTAAATGTCCTACGTGGGTTAAAGTATTAAAAGAAGCCTTTTTGTTTATCCCTTGTTCGACTCCGCTGATTCCTACAACCACCAGACGTAACAGCCGCAAGTATTTTCACCAACAAAAAATCTTTTTCAAGAGTTCACGCTTCCTTGTAATAAAAGTGAAAGCAAATTTGGCGAGCTGTCCGGGGAGCGAGCCGGTAGAATGGCGAACTCCGAACCCTAGTGAGGGTAAGAGTTCGCGTTCGCCTCGTTCACCGTCTGCCCCCGGAAGGCGTGACTGGAATAGATGGAGGAGCAGGGGTGGAGGAGGGATGCTTGAGCGAGCTGAAGGGGAATGAGAGAGAACTGGGAGAATTTATAGTGAAGGGAAAGGAATTTGATTGGATGTGAATTCCTTAAACTCTGCGGACCCGCCGGCGGGTCCAGAATTACATTCAAGTTGTGCCTTGAATTTTTAACCCTTTGCATGC
>JAUCMU010000027.1:8578716-8596317 GCA_032275025.1 Enteromius treurensis | reverse complement strand
CGCGACGGGTTGGGGAGCTGTAACCAGGCCTCCAACCGGGTCGCCAGGGGTATCAAGGGAACGGTGACAGCCGTGCCCGCAGTGGGGCAGCCTAGTGGGGAACCAGGGAGGGGACCGGCCCCAGAAGGATGAACGTCCTGGGGGCGAGTCCGGCTGCTGTGAACAGCCCTTACCTTCACTGGTTCCCGCGCTGGCGATCCAGGGCTCCGGGTCCGCATCTGAGGAGAAAACAGAGTGGTTAGATGGGGACCTCGGGGCACTGGGCCCAGAGGTGAGGACGATTGCTTCCTCCGTAGAAGATATCGCTCCCGGACCTGGTCAGCTACTCATGCACCTCCGGGAAGAAAGGCACTGAGGGGGACCGCGACAAAGCCACGGTTCGAGAACTCAGATACCAGTCATCCAACCGAGACTGATCAGATGGCGCCAGCGGCACCTCCAACCCAATCGCCTCGGCGAGTCGGAGGAGCATAGCCGAGAGCTCGGCGTCCGCCTGGGAGGGGCAGCAACTGCGGTCGGTCTCTGCCCCGCACCGACGAGCGCTTCACCACCCGACTCTCCCTCTGATGCAGCAGAGGACATTTCAGCCTCCTCGAGTGCCCCAAAGGAAACGCTGAGCCCGTTGGCATCCTGGGGAGCGTAATCCTCTGGAAAAACCCTGGCGGAACTACAGGTTGCTGCAGAAGCCTGCAGGGCTTTTACACCCAACAGAACATTCTGCACAGCCACCACGCGATTCCCCGGCGCCCCCCCGCGGCCACCGAAAAACCACAGTGGCTCTCCGTCTCACCACGGGAAAGACGTGAAGGGAGCCGTCTCGCGAACGAGAGGCGTGATCGCAATGTAGCGATGGTCATGCGCTCGCAATCCACAAGCGCTGCCTGAGTGTGCTCCCCAAGCACGTGTCCGTCTGAGGAGGAGAGGAAACTCCCACACTCAGAAGCGCACGGCCGCATGGACATTCCGGAGATAGGCTATGAGGACGTGCTTGAAAATTACTCTTTTTTGAAGCCCGTTTGCCCAGGGAGAACCTCCGCGTGGCACTGCGTGCACTCAGTGAGGTAGCTCGCTGACGAGCAAAGGTTGGCATTAACAGCCTTTAAAAAGGCTACCAACCTCGCGGGATCCGATCCACAGCCCAGATGAAAGAGCGGATCAGTATGAACTCCGCAGGAACACTTTAACAGCAGCAAAAAACTCTTCCAGCAGACTCGACAGCAGTGTTCAGCGTAGTAAGTAAGATGAGCGCTCCGAAGCGAAAAGCTGTGAGTGCATTCCAGCCGTGCCCTCTTATACTCACGCAGTGATGAGGTGCACCTGGCTGTAATTATTGCACGCCAATATTCATTGGCCTTTTTTCAAAGACTCGAAGACGAACGGTCTCTCATGCGAGATCCCATATGTAACGTCGAAGTGATTCGACTGAAAGGGTAACTAGAAACCTAATAGAATCATTGAAATTAGTAATTTTTAAAAAACAAATCTTTAGCCATTTCATGTTGACGTCAACATGAAACATTAACATATTGTCCTGGTAACGGCTGTACACAAAGCAGCTCTGCTCACAATCACAAACACTGCTTTAAATAAAATCTACTTATCGGACCAATCAGTGCAGATTAGTCACTCAAGGAGGGGTTTGGAAAAAATTAATCTTTGAGCAAATAAGGTAAAAACAAATGTATATTATAAGAAATTAAATCAAAGCACTTTTTACATTGCATACATGACAACCTGTGGTTTGGTACTCCTAAAACCAAAATATAAATTTCATTACCCATAGTAGGTGCACTTTAAATTTACAATCAAATATCTTTGTTTTCCCATTTATTCACTGACCTGTCACTGTGCTGGGAGAAATTGGGAGGTTCTTTCTAAACCCTAAGTCTTATTAATTTCACTGTTGATGTGATAAAGTGCTTACAGTTGCCAAAAATAAAACTTTTGGGACTTTTGTTATTAAAAAAAAAAACTTAATGGAAAAAAAACCTAATCTCATTTTATTTGTATGCGTTCAGCAAATGTAAATCCTTTACTTATTGAAGCCAAAATGTTACGTCCTGTTTTGAGCTAGATTCTAAGTACGTTTTAATCACTCAAAGACCATCTCTAGCTGACAACCTTTCAAACAAAAGAGATTGTTAAGAATGGGCTGCTCTGGAGTGGGCATGGAGGCAGATGGCCAAACAGGGCTTTGGCTCCAAAGGGCATCTCTCTGACCCACCCAAATGCTCCTTTCCCCTGTGCAGTGTCCGCCCCTTGCTTCAGTTAAAACATCCGTTTGTCACCTCGGTGGACAACAGGATGCCATTGTTTATGGAAGAATGTCCTGGCCTGGGCCTTTGAAGTCATGACTTGCCTTTAAGGTCAAACCGAGAGTCAGGAAGAACTGCCTTGGTGTAATGGGCATACAGATATTTACCCTCAAATTGGAACAACATGTGCTCCTATACTTAATCCTCTAGGTTTTTGTTTTTCCAGAGACGAGGATAAAAATAGTATTTGGAGTCATTTTGGGCACTGTGATCTTTGGCTGAAGTCATTGTTTAATAATGTACTTTTGGAAAAAGTAATTCTGGTCTCATAAAACGTGCCTTACTGCACAATTTGCCGCATTTTCAAGAGAAATATCTACTAGGTGGTGCTAACACACAGGTTCAATATTGGCGCTTTTCCACTGCATGGTACGACTCGGCTCGGCGCGGCTTGTTACAGCACGGCTCGGTTTGCGTTTCCAATGCAATTTAGTACCGTTTTAGAGTGGGTGGGATTATTCGCGTGTCGTTATAGTTGCGCCGCCTCTACCGCCGTAGAAAATGAACGAATTAAAAACTTTTTCATTCCGCATCGCTCGTGTAGTGATTTAAATCTAGGGGGTCTGTTGTGTCTCATGTCGCAAGTTCAGTGACGTAGTAATGACGATTTTCTCCGGCTAATCAGTGACCAGCAGAGTTTACACGTCACGGTTTGGTAACGGTTCGGCTCGCTTGGAACCGCGGCTGTGGTGGTACTAAAAAAAGGACCAGGTACTGTTCTCAGTGGAAAACCCCCCGAAAGTGAGCTGTACTGAACCGTGCCGTGCCGTACTATGCAGTGGAAAAGCATCATATGTGAACCCTGGCACGTTTTTATTATGTATTACGGTGTCAGAGTTTTACTGCCTCTAGAGTTCATTTATTTTGGAAACTGCAGAGTTATGTACTTATTGGTACGTACTTTTGTGTCTCGCTAAAAAGTGCATCTAGGTACGTTTATGCCATGAGACCAGGTAGGAATAAGTCTTTAGTAGAGCTGATGTTATCTTTGCTTGCCCCCATCCAGGAATCCTCCGCCTCTTGGCTCGACAGCGCTATTCCTCACTTATCAGAGATCATTCTCTTGGAAGACACTCCCTCCATCCAAATGGAAGTTGGCGTCCTGGTACGGGAATTCCCTGACATACGGTGAGTGTCTTGAGGGGCCGGGACACCTTGTAGCCCCTGATATGATCGAGGTCGATAAGCAGACAGCTCAGGTCATCTGACAAAACATGGTCATTCTGTTTGACAGCAAAAAAGGGGCTTGTAAAAGCAAACAAGACCTTTGCGGTTTCCTGATTTTTATTGTTGGTTATCCCAGATTCGCATGAAAGGTGTACATTTGTCCAGCTCTGGGTTCTCGCAAAGACAAAGCAAAAACACAGGCATCCTGCCAGGGCCTGACCTACAGCTCCGTGGCTTAACCTAGAGAGGGCAGTTGTCTAATCAAGAACCGAATACGGCTACAGAATCCAGAGGAAACTCTCTTTTGTGGAATGTGTGCTAAATAAAGCTCAAACCTTCAAATACATGACCTAGATGTGCTGCGGGCTCCATTGTTTAGCATTAGCAACACCTTTGGGTTTTAAACTGATGAACGCTTGGAATCTCTCCCATCTACCGTACATATATTCACACATTTTATGATCTAGGAAAACTTTGAATCAGCAGGAGCCAACTCCGGGAAGGTTAAATTAGGATTCTTTGCACCTTGTTGTTCCAGCTGTACTTATATACAGCTATACATTATACATTACATATACAATACATTAAAGAATATTAAATAACTATTTTTTATCTTCCAATTTGTAACATTTACAGTGTATTATTAGTATACCCTTTTATGGTTTTCCGTTTTGCTTTTTAAAGTTTCTGGTTGGTAAAAAAAAAATAGATTTGATAACACTTTATTTCCAAGTGTCCTTTTTACATGTTACATGTACTTATAAGTGTAATAACAATTTACAGTTTATGTTACAGTTTACAATTATTTACAATATATATAAACATTTTAAAAAACATTACATTTTAAAACAATAACTTTTTTTATTGTAATAATACTTCATAATGTAATTTATTGCTCAATGACAATGCTGATTTTCAGCAGCCATTCTAAATACAGCACAAATTTAACAGAGAAATATTATACATGTTGTCACTGCCATTTTTATTTGTTTTTGAACTTAACTCAAAAATCATACTGACCCCAAACATTTTGTTTTAATAAATAGATCAATTCTAGACTATCACTCTCTCAGTTCAGTTCAATTGAGTTCAATTCAGCATGTGCTTTATTGGCATGACAGTTGTTAAAATGTATGCCGCAGCATAATGTTTACATTGAATCTAGAACAGATATGTTTTAGGGGGAAAAATGAATAATTAAATAGAAACAATTAAATAAAACAGAACAAATCAGTTGTTTTAAATTCTAGAATCCCTCTCCTAGATCTATAGAATAACCTTAATATACAAGCTCAGGTCTTTTAAAAATTTGCCTTTTTTTTTTTTTGTCTTTGTAGTTATTAAAAAAAAAATTCTGACCGAAAAAAGGCCTGTGCTTTAAGACAAACTTCATAAAGGTCGATTCCAGTAGTTTTAGCATTGTCCACTCACCATGAAAGCATATTACGCTTTAATGCAATATTTTACATATCTACCCATATTATACCACTTTACAGTTACTGTTGATATGACATTATGCCTCATTCGTGAGTCAATAGTGAATCAATCTTTCTTGTGTTTTGCAGGAGGAAGCATGTTTCTGCCATACTCAATATCCGTGGGATGACCCGACAAACAGAAAGGCAGGAGATCTTAAATATAGTGAAAGACATCGAGAACAGCGACAGCGTCATGCGGGTGTCCCGGGACAGGGCTCTCTTCGCCGAGGTGCAGGTGACGTCAGAAGTACACTGTCTAAATGTAGGCCTGAGCCGGGTGGCCCTCACCGCCTCGTCCCTCTTCTCCAGCATGCGGTTCCGGCGCAGAAGGACTCCAACCAGGGAAAACCAGGATGACATGATGTAAAACCATCTCAAATGGATGCTCATGGAGCTCATCAGCACAGCATTTGTTTCTTAAGAATTTGCATGTGCCATTGTCATATTGTAAGGACATCTTAAAGATGCCCAGGATTGCAGGTTTTCTGAGAAAATTGAAAAAATTACACTACAGTTGGTATCGCTACAACTGTTTTGCACAACTAACTTTGCAATAGGCTTGTGTGAAATACAGTGGCACCAAAATATTTTGGCACTTTTTAAAAAAAAATTATGAATATTTTTGCATTATATAACAAAATATCAAAGCAAGTGGCATGTATTACAGGAAAAAAATAGTAAAAACACTTTTCAAGATAAATATTTTACAAATGAAGTCTCTAAGGTTTTAAATGATCAGTGAGATTTTGTAGTTGTAAAATGTTAGTGAAAAGTGTTCGTATGTTGTCTCAGGAGCAAGTCGGAGCAAAAATGCCAAAAAGACTTCTGTGAAAAAGTCTAGTCTCATTTCATTCCTAATACAATGAAACTCATACACTCTATGTATCTAAAAAATGTCCAAATAATCTTTGGCGCCACTATATGTTTTTTTTTTTTCTCTAATTGATGTGAGTTATTGTCTTAATATTTAGTGCAAGCATCTCTAAGATATGTCTTTTAGGATCTTAAATTGCAGGGGTCCAAGTGCATATTGTAAAAAATATATAACTACTGATCAAAACACTGCTTGGTTTGGGAATTATTAGTTTAGTTTAGTTTATTTTTTTCTAAATCATACCATTTATCATTTTGACTTTTGTTATGAAATTGTGTTGCTTTTGTTTTGTTTTAGTTGCACATGACTGAAGACTGATTTTAAGGTACTATGCAGTTGCAGTTATCTTTAATCTTTCAATAATTTTGTATCATATTTAAATGGATGATTTTGTGGTCCAGTCATCTATTATCTTATCATGAAAGATAAATGTATTTTGTTTGAGATCACACAGATTTACCTGTGAAAGAAATCAAGAGGGGCTATTTATGTATTGCAAGACTTATTTATTGCACCAGTAATTTCATTCGTCTGTAATAAATACTGAAAAACATCAGCAATGGAAACCAATCCAAGCACAAATAACTACAATTTAAAAAATGTGTAAATGAATGAATAATTACTTATTATCACTTTATAGACGTTGTGTTCAATGCACAGCCATAAACGTTTTTGGTGTGTTTACCTTAAATACTGATGAAAAGAACTTTTTAAACAGCATTTACAGTGCCCTCCGCTAATATTGGCACCCTTGGTAAATCTGATCAAAGGTGGCTGTGAAAATAAATCTGCATTGCTTATCCTTTTGATCTTCCATTAAAAAAATGTAATGTTTGTCTCCAATACATGTTGGCCACAATTATTGGCACCCAAATATTGCTACATCCTTTTCCCAAGATAATAGCTCTGAGTTTTCTCTTGAACACCTGATTAGAGGAAAGAGACCATTCCTTCATGCACAATCTCTCCAGATCCTTCAGAATAGCAGCTCCATGATGGTGCTTCTCCTCTCTAGTTCACCTCACTCATTTTATGCAGGGTTCACGTCAGAGGACTCTGTGACAAGTTCTTGTTTTTATTTGGATGTTTGTTTTGGATTGTTGTCCCAATGGAGGACCCAACCATGGCCTATTATAAGATTTTTAACAGAGTCAGTGAATTATTGATTTTTATCTGTTGGTATTTTAGTGACTCCGTGATGCCATGTGTCTAAACAGGATGTCCTCCAGCAAAAATATAGACCCATGTCGGCGGCTGTTGACTTGTGGGCAGTGCATCGACACATTTGAGTTTGCATCCTGATCCCATTCCTCCTCTCTCCAGTTCACTTCCTGTCAAGTTTGATCTGTCCTATCTAATAAAGGCTAAAAATGCCAAAAATAATAATCTTTAATAAAAAAACAAAAAAGAAATATAGATCCACAACATCAAAAACACAGCAGTATACATGGAGTACTTTTTATCCCTGTGTCTACCAAACCCATCTTGAGTGTTTGCTGTTAAAAAACTAATTTCTTAGTTTCATCTGATCATAGAAGCCAGTCCCATTTGTAGTTCCAGTCCTGATGAGTCCTTGATGTCCTTGAAGAGTCTTTAGCCATGCCCTTGATGATTAAGGGATTTGGGGCTGTGTTTTCCCTCCTATATATATTTCTGTGAAACAGGAAGCCAGGGCTGGATATTTTCATGTTTATAACCCTGAAGTGCTCAAAACTGTGAATATGAATGGCAATATACTTCAGAGATATTTTACACTTCTAGGGGTGCCAATAATTGTGGCCAACAAGTATTGGAGAAAAACATTTATTTCATCATGAGTTTTTCTTCCTATTTTCAATTGTTTTAATTCAGTGATCGATGAGAATGGTGTGAATTTTTTGAATGAAAGATCAAAAGGATAAACGATGCAGATTTATTTTCACAGCCACCTTTGCTCAGATTTACCAAGGGTGCCAATATTAGAGGAGGGCACTGTATGTATTCAGCATTTATTGTGCCACAGAGTTTGTCTTCAAAAAATATAATTTTTTAAATCCAGATTGTCTTTTTAGCATAAGTCTGTATATGTTGCTGTGTGAGCGCCATAGAAAGGAAATCAAAGAGCATTTCAGTCAATTTTAGGGTACTCTGCATGTTGCTATATATGAAAGACTTAAACCTTTGACGTTAACTGATATGTTGTTTATTGGAAGAAAACATATTTTACAGCGAACATATATTAAATCACATATGAATACATGACAGGATCAGAGATGTATGTGTGTGTTTGTGTTTATGAGTAAATCTTCCACTGACTACAATTGTCAGATACACTGAGAGCTTATGTGTTACTGTGATTCGCTGGCTTTGACGTCACATCGACCCTCACGTCATCTTTGTCATCATCATTATCATCATCCAGGTTCGCCGCTGTCCTTGGTGCTGAGCGCGAGCCCACAGACGCATTCGCAGGGGCTTTAGCCACACTTAATATTATTTATAACACTGCAACAGTGAAGAGTACAGTAATCAATCATATTTTTAAATCATATTTTTAGCCCTATGAGTTTCTTGTCAACGACAACGCTATCTTTGCGAATGTTAGCTAAAATAAAAATAAAAATAAAACAATAATTGGTCGAAACAAAATGAAATAAAATGTGAACATTTGTGCACACAAATATCAATATCAAATATATATTTTTGTAAATTAGACTTAAATTTTCAATTTTAACGGTTTAGGTTTGTAACAAAGGTTGACCTCTCTCTTTCTCTCTCTCTCATAAATTAATACGTTTGTTACAGGCATTTATGTGCTATTAATATGGATAGCTTATTTGATTATATATCCATATGTCCCTAAATATGTATTTAAATTTAAAAAACATAAAATACTATTTAAAACACACAAAGTTTATGTGTATCTGATGTAATATGCGTATAATGTAGATACTTTTCCTCATCTTTGTACACTAGATGGCGAACTTCTCTCACACACACAAAAATCACTGACATCACACGTGTTCTAGTGTGTACCCAGACCCACTCATTGTGTATTTTTTAGCTTACTAAGTGATTAATAGCAGACCCTGTCATAAATGCTCTTTCTTTTACTGTAACTCACGACATGTCTCAAGTATTTAAGAGAAAGAAGGTAGTCAAAGGCGTTGCAGAAGCTAATGAAACACAAAAGAGCTCCCTTAGAATGTCAAACACACAGCAGGGGTGAACGTGGGAATGGGTCAACTTAATGAACCCATAATGGGTGTGAAAAAACAGCCCATAAAAGAATAAAACACTTTAATGATGCCTCACGTTTAGGCGAAATGTCATTTGTTTAATTTTAAGTGACAGTTTTTGACTTTACATTGTGTGAACTTTTCATTGTCTGTTTTATTTCTCTTTTGAAAATTAACTCTGACTTGATTTTGTTTCAAATTCAGCAGCATGAAGTCAATTAATTATAACAATGACGAATGCTTATCCGAAACAGCAGTTCACTCTTTTACTAATCCGCTTCAAAAAAAAAAAAAAGAAAAAGAAAAAAGAAGTCCTTTAGCCACATTCACCAAAGCCTACATAGTATTTATTTTAATGTCATCGTCGTCATATATGTCCCAGCCCAGCTTCTTTCACGAGTGATTCAGAAAGATTCGTTTCCATGCTCACAATAAACACAGCTCACCAATCAAATACCAGGTAGCCTAGATAAGAAGCTGGAATAACAAGTGAAACTGGAATGAAACAGAAACACAGCTTCCACGATTTTATAAACATTACAAAAAATAACTAAATGTTTATTTAGTGCACAGAAACAGTTATATATATCAAAGTTATATAAATTAAACTCAATTAACTTATTTCTTTAATAAAAATATTTATTAAAGAAAATTGGTGACAGCTTATCCACTTTATTTATTCATATCTGGTTAGATTTACCATTAACTTTTAATTGTCATTCAAACAGATGCAGTACATAACATTATACATTTTAAAAACTGTTCGAAATGATTGGAAAAAGCGAAAATATCTAGAAATTTAACCATGATGATATAATAGTGATAGTATTTTGACAATTTTATAATTAAAAGATGTATGATATCATTGTAGATTGTGATGCATAAAATAACAATATACAGTACAATGATGAATATTGTTTTTTGTCGTTGTTTAGTTTTTAGGGGTAAGTAAAATAAAGCTAATTCGGATTATTTATGATTAATACATAAAAATAAGTTAAGTAATAAGTAAATAATCGTGCTGTCAAATAAAAAATTAAGTTTATGTTATAGATGTATGTATACTGCAGATATTTATCACATATCAATACACACACATACAGTATTATAAGTCAAATGTAACTTAATAGAACACATTGGAATTTGAGCAAATTAAGAATGTAATATTTATCATAATAATTTTCAAAATACACACAGGGTCTTTATACAATAAGCTACAAAAATGCCTTTTCAATTTTAGGATGAGGGAAATCCCATCTAAAAGATCAAAAATGTCCCTAGAAGGAGCTGACAGCTGTCTTGGAGAGTCGACTCTTTTGGAGCTTTGTGGAATCCAGCATCGACTCTTTCCTCTGTCGAGTCGCGGCGCTGCCAATCGGAGCCGAGAAGAGTAGAGTAGACTGGAGTAGAGTGTAGTAGAGTTGTGTCCCTGTGGCCGCCATTAAAGGATGCGACCAATGTATTCAAACAAACCAGTGAGACACAGCTGAGCACAGCACAGCCTTGCCTCTTTTAGCTGTACGTTTTAACCAGAACCTTGTACTTTCATCGCCAGCTTCTCCGTGAATGGCCGTTGACGACAGTCCGATGAAGACCTGGAAGCGAGCGAGTGATTTTTAGTGAAATTTGAAGCTGAACTCTTCTGGCTTGAACTGTTTGTTGCTGCCTCGCTTAGCCAGGCTAACCTCAGCTAGCCTGATGCTATGCTAAGCTAAAGGGGGAGGGCTGAATTCACCCCCCTACCCCCTCAGACCGCTGAAATTACATATCGTTTGATGTAACAAATCTGGGGGGAGAACAATATATCACCGCGGATCATGGTAAATGCGCGCAGGAAGTTTTTAGCGCAATTTCTACCGGTAAGTGAGTAACCTTTAGCGGAGTAATAGCGGAGCTAAGCTAATTAGCTCGCTGGACGCGAAGTCGTCCTGCTGATTGTGCCCGAGAAACGGAGGCCCGGTCCAAAACCCATCGCATTATCTGTTCCTGGGATCTGAACGAGAGGATGGCCCGCCGGACTGCGCTTTGATGATGAGTTCTTGTTTTGTACCCAACGGGGCGAGCCTGGAGGACTGCCACTCCAATCTCTTCTGTCTGGTAAGAGATCAACTGACTGAGGGCCAGAAGCCATTTTTAGCCGGCCAGTCAATCAAACAGAGGCCTGTTGATCTTAATGCGAACCAAACCGCCACCGGTTTGTAAATATATATTAGACATTCAGGTGTGTGTTTGTGTTGTGTAGACGGAGGCTGGCGACTGAGATACGGCTTTGTTGTGTTATTTGGCTCGTGTTTGCTAACGTTGGTAAACACTTGCTGAACTAACTGGCTGGAACAAGCTGCAAGTTGCTGGCATGAAGTAACTCTTAAGTAGAAAAACAGCTTTAGCGAGAGTCATGTTGGACAACATCAACAATCAAATCCAGGACACTACAAGCAAAACCCTTGTTTGTTTTCATGCAATGGCTAATTTTGTTGGTTAGCTTTCGTTACAAATCCTCTTTCTTATTAGTGAAAAGTAAACATCAACAAGTTTAGTGTTTATTTTAATACACCGTGTCTATCTGAGCGTGTAGGTTTCAGTTATAATATATAGTTATATATTACTTTCGCGATTTTTTTTCTTTTTTTTTTCTTTTCTGCACTCAACCAAAAATCTCCAATTCACTTACGTGCACCAAAGTTAAATTTCTTTCCCCTATTTGTATTCTGAAGGTTTTTACAGAGGGGTTTTTAAATATTATATCTGTTTTTCTGAAAAACATGGTAAAATGTGTCCTACTGTAAAACATACATAGAGAAAATGTTATATATGAATATTGTTTCGGGTGCTTTTTTTGCAGTCAGTTGTTTTTCATCATGGCATTTCATGCAAGTCAAATTTAAAAGTAGTCATTTTTTTAAAAAGTAAATAGTGACACAATGACCGAATTTCCACATTGTACACATATCTAGTAAGATGTGCTTTTATATATCGTTTTCCTGGCCTATATAACATTTTATTCTTAAACATGGTGAAAATATAGTATAGCCTATATATTTTCTGGCTGTTGACAATATTCTCTGGTTTATGGTGTGATTAAAAATAAACCCCCTCTGTAAAAACTTTAATATGTCAACAGAGTAAAACAAGTTTTAAACTAAATTTGAATGACTCACTTTCTGTTCTGCAAATGTATGCATATCATTGCCTATTTTATTAGAAAATGGCTTATTTAACATAACAGTGATAAACCTACTGGGGAAATAAAGTGTGTATATATAAAGTTAAAAGAAGTTGAGGTAACTCACATTATATCATTATCTAGACACTGACAGAATGTGTATACATTGTCAAGAAGGACGGGTTATAAAAGCCATTAGCTTTCTTTGTGCTTTCTGTTTTGTTTCTGTCATTAACTAGTCCGATTATCTCTTTGGTTATACTTGTAAGGCTTGTTCGACTATGTATATGTAATGTGTGGTTACAGAAGTCTCATTTTCCTGTACACACCTACATTGGGTTTCTTCAATTCGTAGTTGTATAGAGTAATCTGTAAACAAGTGCCAAGTATTCATGATTAGCTTCCTGTCCGCCTGGCCCTTTTTCACTTCCTTCTTGCTTATATTTATATGGGCATATTGGATAAACTACTCGCATTACACCAATCCAGGTCAGACTGAACTTTTTTTTCAATTGCACAGATTATGAGTGAAAATGTCATCTCATCTTTGTCTGAGGCTTATTCTTGAACTGGGGCACAATTTTACATCGAAAAAAAGTAAAAAAAAGAAAAATAATGCTTTCTCAGCAAAATTGCTATTGGTTTCAGTTTATATTTTTAACCACTGTAAAACATCTACTAGCTGCTCAGCGTAATTATTTACCACGTGAATAAAGTAAATCTTTAATAGTGAATAAAAAAGGGTTTTATAACATTTTTAAGGCATGCATACTGCGGAAGCTGTAATTTATGGAACAAGAAAGCAATTTCACAGGTTTTAATGTGCTTTCGCTTGTTAGATAAAACTCAATGCACATGAAATAATCAATATTGTACAACAGATCTTGGACGAGCAAATGATGCATATAAGAGAACTTTTACAGGTGCTTACCAGAGGGGCCCTTTTGTTGAGCAAAAGTTTTTCAGTGAATTTCAAATAGGCCTATATGTTGATTCACAATGCGTTCGATGGCGTCATCTTCCATTAGTCACAGAAAAACTTCTCTTTCTTGTCTGCATTTATCAAAGTTGCACAATCAGACACTTAGATTGCCATTTTGGCTGTGTTTTTGCGTATGCATGCCTATTAACCCTGGCGGAGGTGTCGCTTTATCACCGGTTGCTGAGCCGTCCCACATGATGGATTTTTCTAACACATTCTCCCTCTCTCCTTTTTTGCCTTCAGGCTGACCTCACCGGGATCAAATGGAAGTGTTTTGTGTGGCAGGGCCCCACCTCGTCCCCCATCCTCTTCCCGGTGACGGAGGAGGACCCCATCCTGTGCAGCTTCAGTCGCTGCCTGAAGGCAGATGTGCTGGGCGTGTGGCGGAGGCACCAGACCCCGGGCCGGCGGGAGCTCTGGATATTTTGGTGGGGAGACGACCCCAACTTTGCCGAGCTCGTCCACCATGACCTATCATGTACGTCTCCTTGCTTGTTAAACTGACACATGCCTTCCCATACCTGTGCGCACACGGTTAGAAATATGTGTAGTCAGAGATGACGTTTTGCTTCTCAGAGGTTAAGCTGTTCTTGATGCAGAATTTTTTCACTGCTAATTTGGTGGTTAGGCTGGAGGTGTTTTTCCAGACATTAGTCATAGACCGGTTATTGATATTGCAGTTGTTGAGGTTTGCTAACTGCATTAATTGCAGTTGCGCCAAAGCAAAAGTATTTAAGGATTTAAGCATGTCTGCCGTGAGACTTTTTTTTTTTTTTTAGCTTACCTATTGATATTTGCATAACAAATAAGACCTTTCTCAATATATAAGCAGTTCTCATATGAAAGCAGAAACTGTGGTTAATGATGAAAAGCTAACAATACTTATTTAGATTGGCTTGGTTCTTTTTTTTTTCTTTTTTAAGGTTTGATAAAACATTTGTTTCTCATCCACCTTGTATTACCATAATAGTTCTATCAATATGTGGTCAGTAAAGAGCTAAGTGGGGTTAATTTCCTGGTTCTGTGAAATATTATTTTTTCTCTTGCAAGATCTCTTTCAACAACAAACACCCTGGGATGGAGCTATAGGCTGGGTTTAACCTTAAATCTGAGTTTCCAGGCAGTAGACATGACCTATCAGGCCATTGATGTGCTATTGTTGGCTAACTTGGATGAACTAAAAAGTGATGTGAATCTTCTAAACTTGGACAGCAGCAACTCAACATGTGGATATAATAGAGTACTGACCTGTCCTTTGTGTCTCACAGGTAATGAGGACGGTTCGTGGGATAGCGGCCTGACCTACGAGTGCCGAACACTGCTCTTCAAAGCCATCCACAACCTGCTGGAGCGTTGCCTCATGAACCGATCCTTCGTTCGCATCGGCAAGTGGTTCGTCAAACCCTACGAGAAGGATGAGAAGCCTATCAACAAAAGGTAAAAGAGACACCCGCCCGGCAAGGCGCATGCATGCCGTAAGCTGCAGCATTTAACCGCATGATCCTGATTGTTTGTCGCTGCAGACAAGTGATGTCAGGCTGTTGGCATTTTTGTGTGAGGAAGAGCCCCTGTTCTGGAAGCCAGTGATTTTTGTCTCGTAACCTCACGGGACGCTCTGTTTGTTTGCATGAGAGTTGCACCAGAGCGTGTCGTCATCCTAATGAAGTGCCTGTCTTAAGTGAAACGTTCCAATAACGTTAGGAGGGGCAAAAGATGCGGTCCATTTAAATGAGTCTGTCTCATTTGCATAGATGTCATTGGTTCCCTCAGGGCAGAGGTGTTGTGGTGTGTCTGTGGGTGGGAGGATATGGCTTCCTGCTGTGGGTGTGCGCACAGTGCACTCGTGTCAGTTAGGGATGCAAGAGCTGGAAAGTGGCTGCTTCCTCTGTCTAAGTTTTAATGAAGAGCTTACTCTTCTCACAAAACACTGACTGTGCGGTTTCACACTAGGTAGGTCAACAGGAACCACCATTTCGCTTTCACTTGTTCAGCTCTGCCTGAACTTGAAAAGATGTCAGACATCCAGAGATCTTCCTAATAAGCATTGGTACTCTTGGCTCTATGGTGCCGATTTGTTGTTTTTGTTTTTCATAAACAAAGCAGATAGGTGAGCTTGAATGCTGTTAGGTCACATTGAGCTCATTATATACATTTTAAAAGTTTGTGTTTAGATTATTTGTTTTATTTAGTATATGTAGCGCTCTGCCTATATTAGATAGAAAATACAGAAAAATGGATTCGTGTGAAACCTCTTTATATTTAATATATGTGATCCCAGACCACAAAACACTTTAAAATGGTTGTATCTATTCCTATTCTAGCAAGCCATACGTCTGGAAAAAAAATATACAATGGAAAGCTTATTTATTTAGCTTTCAGATGATGTTTAAATCTCAATTTCAAATATTTGTTAATTTATTCCTGTGACGTCTTCAGCGTCACACGAACCTTCAGAAATCATTCCAATGTACTGATCATGCTGACAACAAGCGTTTTGAATGGTAGTGTATACTGTTTGGAGTGAGGTTTGTAGTGGTTTGCTGGTGGTGTGTCATGATGACACTGCTAAGTGTGCTCTGCAGACATTTGAGATATACAGACTTCCCCGTTTCTCTCTCTCTCTTTCTTTTTCTTTCATTCGTTCCTGGCATTGCCTAAAGTGATGCTGGGGCTGTACCCTCTGGTGTTACCAGGGGTCATCGCCCGATCCATCCAGTGGGAGCATGCATGCACTGTTGGCTTAAAGGCAGGAAGTGATGGTTCTCTGCATTGGTGTTTCTGAATGAGAATGGGCTACAGTGTTCAGGCATGCAAACTGAGAGATGCCACTGTAAAGTGCTAGAAAGTCAGATTGTAAATGCCATTAAAGAGAGCATTGTTTGTCTGTATTATAAGTATATTTGCCACAGATATCAAACAATGACAATTCCGCATGTAATTGGAATAGGTGACGGATCTTTTCATTCATATTGGAACGTACATCCAAGTGAAATTAATTTTTGATTCATTTGTAAGACTGGGGCCGGATCTTAAGTGGACTGAATATAAGCATACATCATTTTTATTTTAAGTCTTGTTGGGATTTTAATGTAAAATGTACAAGGTCCAAAAATGTAATGCATCATATATTCTTCACATTTAGAAAGTTAGACAGTTTATAATCAGACTGTAAAGCTTCTGAAGAATCATTCATTGTTATTAAGAAACCCAAGCACCTATCAAAGAAGTTTCCGTTACCATGGAAACAGAGGTGGCGGCAGAAGAGCTCATCGGCAACTGCCCACTCCCATGAAGCATTGCAAATGACGTAATCGTTTTCCCACACAGACTAATTGTATATTTTTATCCTTAATGATTAATAACATAGTGTTTTATATTTGACTGTTGTTTTGATTTAGTTTTTTGCTGAGCAACCTCATAACAGCATTTTGGATTTTCTTTAAGAATTAAAAAAAGCTTCAGTATTTGGGCTTCTGGATTAAAACAAAACAAAACAAAGAAACTGGGTTAAGTTGGTGTTTCCTGAATATGTGAATCCGATCACTCATCCTTTGCATGTTTGGTTACACTGTAACAGATGTTTACTCTAGCCTGCGGGTCACACACTCACAGGTGTTGGGTTGTTAACTTTGAGAATGTGTGCTACAAAGCAAGTCAAAGTGTGAGACAATCATTATGTGTTCTTGGATTTAATTGAACACTTTATAAAACCCCAAAGTTGAAGTCTCTGATACTGATGTAGCTAATGTTCTAGTGTTTCCTAAACCTTTTCATGGTACTCCTGGTCAAGGTTCAGTCACCAACTGTAGCTCTCTGGGCACTAAGCCTGTAAACACACTGTGAAGACCTCAGCTGTCAACGCACCATTCCCAGAGACCTCCAGGAAGTGTGCTGCTCTCTCAGGCTGTAACTCCAGACCCTCGAGTAATCCTCCATTTGTTCCTCCTCCTTTGCAGTGAGCACCTGTCCTGCTCCTTCACGTTCTTCGTACATGGAGATAGTAACGTGTGCACCAGCGTGGAGATTAACCAGCACCAGCCTGTCTATCTGTTGAGTGAGGAGCACCTGACTATGGCCCAGCAGAGCAGCAGCTCGGTTCAAGGTAGGAGCGTTGCTGATCAGTAGACTTGTACGTGCATGTACATTGTGTTTAGAATTCTAGCTCCAAAAAAATCACGTCTTGTTGCTCAACTGTTTCATAAATTTTTTTATTGTTTTTTTTTTTTTTTTTCTAGCTGATTCTCTATTTGTATCATACTTCTTTGCCATTATCTTAAGCAGGGGTGTCAAACTCATTTTAGGTTGAGGGGCGGATCGGAGAAAATTTCCCCTTGTGCGGGCCGAATAATTTTTTTGTTAAACCCTGACACCTTTGAAATCCTTCGCTCACAATTACAGTAATAT
>JAUCMU010000027.1:8504519-8551300 GCA_032275025.1 Enteromius treurensis | reverse complement strand
ATGTTATGTCCATGTACTGAACTGTTTTTATTCAACCATGCCAAGGTAAATTCAGTTTTCCATTCTATGGCACCTTTCAAAGTTTTTCTCTGGTTTAATGAAAAGGTAGATTTTTTCTTCAAAACTAATGCAATGTTTGTTATGTTGTTTACACACAAGTCACTCTCTCTCTCTCTCTCTCTGCCACGACGATCTCGTAGGCTGCGCTGAACTGATAACTTCGGTACCCGGGAAAAATAAATAAAAGCCCGCCCGCACTGAGAGCTGATTGGCTTATTTTGCTTAGTAAACCAATCATGATGCTCTCTCTCTAGAATGCGCTATGATAAGGCACACACACTGTTCACAAGCACGCACGGTCTCTCTCACTTCCTCTCCCTCTTATGCACGCATTTTAAGATGCACGATGCAGACATTAATTTCTCGCGTGCACACGCTTACCCTCTTGGTCTAGATTCCAGGATATTTTATACAATTGGCATGTGTTGTCACAGTACCTAGATTTCTGTATTCAGTACCAAAACCAGTGAAAATCCATGGTTCTCTGTACCAATTTCAGTACCAAAACACAAAAGCATGCTAATTAAAAAACACACAATTTTTTATAAATAAAGTCAAACAAAAAAAAAAAAACGTACAAAAATCAATGCCATTCTGTACTTATTTAAAAATGTCTTTCCACAACTAATAAAAGTATGAAAAACAGTAAACAAGTACATCTAACCCTGTCTTTTTAAAAGATTTAATTTAAACATTTTCCTTTTTGGTAAATAAAGAGGGTTTACTATATAATAAAAAAATTGTGTGTGTTTTTATATATATATATTGTGGAGGCCAGGAAGAGGCATGGTCCCCCACAAAGCAGCCGTAACACCTTCAGCACCACAGAGAACCTATTCAGAGCAAGCAACAAGGACAGGGCCACCCAGTAGGAGGGATCTCACCAACCATGAGCAAACTATGAGGTGGTTAAGAGAGCGGTTCTTGCCCAATATGGGCTTAGCCTTCCTGCTTAGGCACAGCGAGTCCATGGCTACATAGAGAACATAGAGGCACTGATTGCCCTTCTGGAAAATCATCAGGTGACCGTGAGCTTTCTGAAGCCTGAAGAAAACAAAGCCACCTCCTGGAAACCAAAACCAGACAGCGAGTCCCCTAAGAAACCTTGAAGTGACTCAAGCTAGAATCCTGAGAGCACAAGGAAATTGGAAAGATGAGGGGCCCCGTTGAAATCCTGTTGGGTTCTGATGTTTCACATGTGGAATAGAGGGACGTTTGGCCCAGGATTGGCCAGGCAGACAGGGCTCATGCCCATGAGCACCACCAACTCTTCAAGACTCCAGTGCCATTTACTCACCACCTGCTGCGCCGTTCGTTTAAATACCACGCTACTCCAACCCCTGAAGAGATGACTGATGCAGAAGAAACCAGCCCAGAGGAGGACAGAGGTGAGCAAGAACTTTCCAACTCAACTGCCACAGCCTCAGAATCCCACGAAGAGTTCACTGAATATCCCCCAGCAGAGTCACTCGAGGGGGAAAAGTTGGGACGGTTTTTGGCACTGCCCAGCTGCAAGATACGGTACTTACCCAGACATGGAGGAGTGCACAAAGTATTGAGGGCCAACTACAAGAGGGGGTGAGTAAATTGACATATCCACAAATTTTTTTTAACATAGGGTGGATTAGCGAAGAGGGGAAATTTTTGGACAGTTGTTTTCCTCCAAAGCATATACTTCTAAGGTGTTGTACTTGGCACACACTCACCTGTTGGGAGGCCACCCGGGGTCAGAGAAGACCTATGAGCGCATCCTCACACGGTTCTATTGGCCTGGCATAAAGAAGGCAGTCAAAGACTATTGTCAGCAGTGTTCTGTGTGCCAGCTTTATAGCCCCAAGGTAACATATTGCAATCCACTTATTCATCTGCCCATAACTGAAACCCCTTTCAGCAGGATTGCACTCGATATTGTTGGGCCCCTGCCAAAGTACAGCTGGGGACACAGATATCTTCTTGTCATTCTAGATTACGCAACCTGCTTTCCAGAGACGATACCACTGTCACTACCACGGTCAGCCACCTCAAAGGTTGTGGCAAGAGAACTGTTACAGCTCTTTAGATGGGTGGGACTAGCCGATGAGATCCTTACAGACCAAGGCTCATGCTTCATGTCCACTGTGTTGAAAGAGACCTGCTGCCAACTGAAGGTAAAATAACACAAAACCTCCATGTTTCATCCACAGACTGACGGCCTTGTCGAGAGATTTAACAAAACCCTTAAACAAATGCTGAGAAAAGTCATAGACATTAATGGAAAGAATTGGGATCAGTTGTTACCATATGTCTTGTTTCTGTTCGAGAAGTCCCACAGAGCTCCACCGGGTTCTCACCTTTTGAGCTCCTCTATGGGTGGGGACCACGAAGGATGTTGGACCTTGCCAAGGAAAGCTGGGAGCAGCAGCCTTCACGATATCACACTATTGTTGAGTATGTGGAACAGATCCATGATCGAATGACAAAAGTCTGGCCGGTTGTACTGGAACACATGCAACAAGTCTAACAACAGCAGGCCCGAGTATACAAACGAGGGGCACAGGTTCGAGAAATTCACTCAGGAGATAAGGTACTGGTTTTAATCCCATCCATTGAGTGCCTCTAACCCCTCAAGCCAAACCAAAGACCGCTTTTTCCACCCCAGATGGGGCCTTCCAATACCGGGTTCTTCCCTTTGGGGTCCATGGGGCTCCCACAACCTTTTAAAGGCTCATGGATAGAGTCCTCCGACCCCACCAGCCTTATGCTGCAGCATACATAGATGACATAGCCGTCCACAGCAGGAGTTGGGAGGAACATTTTCACCATCTGGATGCGGTCTTATAAACCTTATGGACAGCATCCCTAACAGCAAACTCAAAAAAGTTTTCACTAGCCCAAGAGGAAGCCAACTACCTAGGGTACACTGTCGGAAGAGGAAACATTAAAACACAATCTAGGAAGATTGACTCTATACTCACCTGGCCCAAGCCCCAAACCAAGAAGCAAGTAAAAACCTTCCTTGGGCTTGTCGGTTACTACCGACACTTTATTCCTAGATTTGCCACAGAAGCAGCCCCCTTAACTGAACTGACAGACAGTCAGTTCCCGCTTTCTGATGTCATCAAAAATATCTATGTTCTAATATATGTGTTCCAAATGTGGCAAGGTGGGGGATGTAATTCCATTTTATTGGCATGTGATCACCCACCTTTAGCATATCTGAGGTGTCTCTGATGGTATTTAAGGCTGGAGTTAGGTTACCTGGTGTGCGCCATGACTGGGGCCGCCCATATTGAGTCCACTGGTGCAGACGGTGTGTAGTTTTTTTTTTTGTTGGTGGCAGTTTGGTTAATGGAGATGTGGGCATGTAGATATTAAATGTAGATTTGTTTTTCTCACAGTGCGTTGAATGTTTTACTATACACTTTGTTTGGCCCGAGGAGCCGTTTTTGGTAAGTGTAATCATCCTGCTGCCTCTTGTTCACAAGAGAAATTAATATTTAACTAAATTCTTTTCTCTTAGTGCGCTAAGTTGGTCTTTGTCAACGTGTTTCCCGAATGCGGAAGTGTTTATACCCGGCATTAAAGGAGAACGCGCTGCTGTTTTTCCTATGGTTTCTTGTATGGTTTTTCTTTTCGTTTTCATCTTTGAATGTTACAGGGTTCTTGCAGGTCTCGGTTAGTTACATTTAAGACCTTTTTAAGACCTTTTAAGACCATTATGTGTGAAGTTTAAGACCAACACGACACATACTGTAAATAGAAACATTAGAATTGTCCCAGATATTCTTAAAACATTCTAGTTTTTATTGATACACTAAGAGAAAAATATCAAAGAAACTCAGCAATAAAACAGATAAAAATACTGAACTTCTGATATCCATATTCCAAACACAACACTAGTACATACAACCTAACCCTACATATGTCTGAGTTCATCCCCTTTAACACCAATCTCAGTTTCAAGGGCTTTCAATTCTGCAAGTTTTTCTTTGTGTGCCCTTCTCAGGGCATTGGACTTTGAGAGAAGCTGAGCCATCTTGGAGCCTGCCGTGCCCTCAGCTTGTTCTTCTAGTGCATCTGCCTCCCTGACAAGACATCTTCTAAGTTTGTCTTTCTTTTCTTAAGGTCCAAAAGACACTGCTCAGCCAGCTTTTTTTTCTGTCTCTGAGATTCCTTTTCTTTTCTGATGCGCTCTTGATAAAGAAAGAGTCTGTATTTTGACCGGGCTGCACCCACAGATGCCATAAGTTCCTTGGTAAGGGGGACCTGAGTGACATCCCAGCAGTGAGGAGTAACTTTTTTGCAAAAACCCCAAGCAGGAGGGTAGAGACCTCTTAATCTCTCATGCAAGAAGGTGTCTAAGCGTCTCTCAAATGGCTGGAAGGCAAGGAATTCTTCATTCCTTGCCTCAGCAGATAGGAACAATTCAAACTGTTGGACAATGGCATCCCCCTACAAAAAGGTGTGAGAAAGATTATATTCATGTATACATTCACCTACATGCTAAACTGCAACCTTTCTTCTAGTAGGGAGCTGATGCAGCTGAATAAACGGATATTCAACAATGGCTACATTACTGAAAGAAATGAACAGAAATTAAACAGAGGCTGAGGAGCTTCTCACCACAGTTCTTAACAAAGCATCTAAAAGAAATTTAAGTAGGCTAATATTTGAACCTCCCTATACATTATCTAGCCTATCAATTATCTCAGTGGAACTACTGTAGATGGAACCAACATATGGAAAGCTGAATGTTGAATGTGAATATAAAACTGGCAGGCTGAATATGAATGTGAATCTGGAATGCACTATTCTTTTTCACCCCATGTGCAAACTATGCCGACTGAAAAAATAATTAGGCCTATTTCCATAGGCTACAATGTTGCATAGATGTTATAAATCATATAGACCATAGGATGATATACACATTTTACACAATATAGCACACTACATTTTTTTGCATATTCCTCTAGATGGTGTAGGCCTATGACATGATGTTCAAATGCAGACTTACAAATTGATAAGTATATTCGTCCGAGGCCAATCAGTAAAGTAGGCCATCACTTACTTCGATATGCTTCAGGAGGTCCTGCGCGGTCCCAAGTCCCATGAACTGAGATCCCATGCATCTCGACCGCACCTCTCATTGCTCCAGCAACGAACGTGGAGGTCTAGCTGCTTGAATTTGGTGGATGAGTTGAAGCTTTCGTCGAACATTAAGACATAAAGTGCGCTAATTATGTTAATTAGATCACTTTTGATGAAGTCCGCTATATCAAATCTTGCTATATAAGCGATCTTGTTCGGTTTACACGTAAACGTTTTAGCAATGTTTGAGTCGGAGAACATTGCCTGGAAAACGTCACTAATATTATTGTTACTGTTATATGACATATGTTTTGGAGAATCCAAAGTACCTCTGATTTTGAAGTCTCACTGGATCCGAAAGTAGCCCGAAGATCAGACCGACTCGACGAAGCTGTAACGTTATTGCCTTGGAGTCCGGAGGGACCAGGCATTGACAATGATGTAGGCCTAGGCAGCTGGGATGGGGAACAGAACTTTGAGATGGTTTGACTCTGCTGAAGGTTTTTCATGGCAAGCTGGTGTTTGTACGCTTTGGCATGAGACTCGAGCGCCTTCACACCCAATGTCCCGAGCTTCATATCTACTGCTGGGGACAGCTTGTAACCAGCTGCAAAACTTGTCCTTATCGAGCCAAGTCATGTTAAACACACACTTCCCCATGATCTTTGAAAACTACGCGTTTGACCACAGCCCTGACTTAATGTTGCACAAATTCAGCGGGCAGGTAGCCTTCCTTCATTTTATTGGCGGGTTACATACCGCCACCTACTTTACAGGAGTTATACCTGCAGTGATCACGCAATGGGATTATCGTCATCACGTAGCCTACTAGAAAACAAAACCACCAACTTATTATTAGTTCTACAGCGTTTTAATATTTTATTTTCGGCGGACAACGCTTGAGCACAATTAACAAAATGAACGAAGGTAAGAATTTTAAGACTTGGGTAAATTCAATTTAAGACCTAAACTTGTGTTTTTTAGGCTTTTTGAGGCCCTTAAATTTAAATTCTGAATTTAAGTCTTTTTAGACTGCCTGTATTAATTGTTGTCCAACGGAATCTCAGCCATGCATGTTCATGTCTTATTTGATCACCGAATATATTAACGGCTCTGAGTTGCTCTACTATTTTTAAAGGGCTGGTTTACAACGGAAACATTGTTTATACCATTGCTGGTGCTGCGATAAGTGTTCCCTTTGCCGCTGTTGGAGAACTCTGACTCTAGGACTTGCTTCAGTGAGCGTTTGGACTGTTGTGTTTTAGTTTTTTTGTAGTTTAAGTTTTTGATGTAACTCTTGTTTCTTTACAGATGTTTCTGTTAATTTGATGGAAACAGGTTTTTTTTGCCCTCAAGTCCGAGTCAGAGTTATTTGATTTTGAGTATCTGCTGATACAGACTCCTGATCCGATACTTCTATAATACATAAAGAAAGCATAAAGAAGACAGAAGAAACAGATACAGGATGTTCATTATTTTTTATTTAATTCAACTTACTTTAAAAATAAACCTCTGTTCACAAACAGAGCACTTCTATGAGGAAGCTTGAACTTTCAAGTATAAATAACATAACTTTTCCTCACTTTTGGACTTTAGTGCAACAGTAATATATTAAAAAAAAGTTTAATTTGTGGTATCTTAGCTCTAATGTCCTGCGCCTTCGCACTGTCAGAGAGCATTTTCTCTCTCCTCTTCAAACTCTTAGGTTTGTTTTCCACCTCTTGTAATCCCAAGTTTACATATCTCACAGTTTACTACGGCATTAACTACGCAGAGCAGTTGTTTACTGACGAGCTGCGCAAAATCACGCTGATAAAGAACCCAAATTTGCGCTGCTCATCAGTGAATTTTCCGCTGATTACAAAACCGGATTTACTGACAAGATGCGCAATACATATCCCCCTTCCTCAGTACTGCCACACAAAGATGAATGGAGGTCTTATGGAGGTTTGGATGAACAACATGAGGGTGAAAAGAAATTAAAAAAGTTACTTTATAGTTTCAGCAATGTCTACCAGAATTTTTTTTTAGAGCATGACAAAAGCTATATATTTATTTTAGCTTGCATTTATAATATTTTAGCTTGCATCCTGATTATTAGCTATGTTTACCTGTTTCAAACCTTGTTCTGTCTTATTTTAAAGTAATTTTAACCAATATTGCAGCCCACTTTCGGATTTGATTGACTGAATGGCGCTCCATACAGAGCTCTGATGCAGCCTAACAGCACTGGCACTTTTTGCTGTTTGCATCGCTCTTTTTGTCTGGGTTTGCAAATTTCAGAGGAATAATAATCAGCTGTGTGTTAGAAGTAGAGATTCTTTAGTAATCATTTGTGCAGGTTATATCATTATGGCAGTAGTTGGCCTGATAAAGTAATCATAAAGTAGTCTTTATGAGTGTGTTAGTGAATCATTTGCTCAAACTATTTATTCAATTAATTAATTTGTTCTTAAATTAAATAAAATTTAAATGGCCCTGTAGACATAACTAGTTAAATAGGTAAAGGTCTCAAAATTAGATTGCTCACATTTTTAAAACACTGTGCTTTAAGATGCTACAAAAAAGACGCCTATCTAGACAAAACAGGGCTGTAACCAACATGGTTATTGCATAAAGTTTCTCGTTGTTAACTTCTTGCTCATTAAAGTGTTTGTCTTATGTTGTTCACAAAATATCATACTAAATATAAAAAACTATATATATATTAGAAGTGTATTAAACACTAATTTCAGGCTGAAATATTTCCCACTGCACTACTAAATTACCAGCGTTCCCAGTCTCTTCCCTTAAATAAAAAAGAATCTGAAAAAACGTCATGTATAGTATCCCAGGCAGCATCAAAAGTGTTTTCTCTCTGTTAAAATATGTTTTGTTAGCTACCTCCCTGTGGAGAGGGGGAAAAAACACACTTTCCAGTAAATGGGAACTATTACAGTCAGATTAACGATTTTTGTCAGAAGGGAAGCTATATGATATCCATTTACGCATGACCTCTGCTCAGCTAATCATGAAAATGTATCTTCTATTCACTTGCGGTCCAGTACTCATGCATAAATTACTTTATCATGGATCGTGTTGTGCAGCTTATACTGTCACATCCTTCTGCAGAGCTCTAATACAGCATTTTCTATACAGCCGTCTGAATATCCTACTCACCCCTCAGCAGTTGGTGGGGGGAAAGCAGCCCATTAACCCCAGCTTGGTCTTAGAAGATTAGGCAGGTCAGAAAGAGTGGAATTAGCTTCCCCAAGAGAACATCTGATCACAAGCCTCATCCAATTACTGCCTTATGTCTCATCAAACGAGATCCATGGGTAAACAGATACACTTTGAGGGTGTAGGCTGAGCCAAGGTGTCCTAATGAGAACAGACCGGCAAACGTGGATTGTCTTCATATATCCACTGCTTGGCTTAACTTTAGTGGTCCATATAAGACATAAAGTGTATGTACAATTTTTTCCAGAGGCTACCAAAATTTGCATTTTCATGGATTTTAGATTCATCAATACTAGGGATTTGTGTAACAAGATCATTATTGTTACTATTGATTTGTGAGGGGCCCATCATACAGATCATTGCACCACTAAGAGGGGGATTCAGTCTTTGTGATAAATGTCAATTTGTGGTCTAATGCGGTCTCATCTGGATTGAATTGTCAGTCAATACATGGATGATGTTGCATATACTAAGGACCATCTGCTCACTCTGAGAGAATTTCATGGCTGTTCAGGATGATTCTCAGTTAGAGACAGCATTTGAAATATTGATGTGATACTGCATGCTATTTTAACTTTTTTCCCCCACTGTTTTTAATGACTTTAGGTGGTGGCATAGTTAGCCAGTAAGTGGCAACAAGTCATTATGAGTCCATCACAGAATCGTTCATTCAACCGATTCGTTTGTTAATTCAGAAACAAGTGACATAAGACTAAAAGTCTTAACTAAAAGCAAAAATCCTAAGAAAAAACAACGAACACAGACAAGAACTACCCAAAATAAGGACACCATCTTTGGGAAAACATTTTTTGTAGTGAATTTTGATTATTTAGTTTGGCTAACATCCCATTCGTTTACATAGAGAGGGTGGGGTTTATAATCCATACTCCAGCTAGCCAATAGATAGAGATCTAAATGTTTAGACTTTTCATTTTCAGGTTTTAAGCGGCACAATTGAGCATAAAGTGTTTTTAGTAATTTTTGTGGATCTGTGTGAACAAGGATAATTTTGACATTGTACAAGAAACTTAAAAAGCTAAATCAAAACTTTTCCATTTTAAGCACAATTGTTGTCATGTCAACATACCTTTAGTTGTAGTCATTGTTCTTGGTGTGAATGGGCCTTTTGAGAACCATTTCTTCCAGCTAATGAACATTCAGATAACAAGCTATAGCTATAGATTAGTGATGTCATCTAGTTACGTTTAGCTACCCGTTTTAACTACTTTCAAATGAAAGCAGTTGGCAACACTGTTGGCAGCACACACTTATGATAAACAGTTCACCAAACGTTATTTACTCATTGATGTGGATGCTAAAGGTATAGTTCACCCAAAAAATATAATTCAGTCATTAATTACTCACCCTCATGATGTTTCAAACCTTTGTTCATCTTAAAGCAAATGAAAATATTTCTGATGCAGTCTAAGTGCGACTGAACCTCGATAGCATTGGTTCCAGAACCTGATTTTGCTGAGTTCGACGTATTCCTAGGTCGACATCTTTGCTTACCCTGGAACAACATTGTGATTAACCAATCAGTTTAAAGAACTAGTTTATAGTTTTTGTGAAGTTCAGGCTTACAATCAGTGTTTGGTGCTTGTACATTAGTATCAATCATCTATCATTAAATATGATGTTAGGCATTAATCATGGGTAAGGTTAGGTTAAGGTGTAGAGTTATGGTCAAAAAATTTTTTTGGATTAAAACGTTGTTCCAGGGTTAACAAAATTTGTTGACCTAGGAACACGTCGAACTCAGCAAAATCAGGACGTGCAGCATTGGTTACATTCAGTAAAAACTGTGAAAGTCAACACATGCACATTACATTGATTATATTCTGTTTTCTACAAAATGGTTGAAGATGGTAACTCAGGGTCAAGTTATTCAGAAGAATTCTTGTAGCTTTGCAAAATTACGGTTAAACCCCTGAGATCACATTGACTGTTTTACCGATGCCCTTGCTATACTTCTGTGCTCGATCATGTTAATATTCTTGCTGTCTATGCAGGTCCAGAAAGCTCTTGGATTTCCTCAAAAATATCTTAATTTGGGTTACGAAGATGATTGAAGATCTTACAGTTTCATAACGACATGAGTAATTAACGACATAATTTAGATGTTTCTGTGAACTAGTGTACGGAACACAAACGGTAAGTGCACAATAATATTTATTTACAGCAGCAGTGGGTAAGCAGAGGAGAACAGGAGTAATGGTAAGTGCAAAAGTGGATGATACTTTGACTCAGGGAAAGGCAGTTTGTAATGGAGATGTCTTTACTAGTTCGTTGGAGCGTTGGACACATAAAACATAGGATCCAGGAACGCAGGAGAGACACAGAAGAAGTCCGGGAGCCTGGGAGAAACACAAATACTGAGGGGCACAAGGAGGTAAGCACAGGGGTAAGTACTAGCGGTAAGTATCACCAAGAATATTTGCCAAGAGTTAGTCCACTTCTGCAAAAACGAGCACAGACAATGACTGCAGTGTGGTGTGTGGTGATGAGTGACAGGTTTTGAAGATCAGTATTCTGAAGAGAGGGAGCATTGTCATTGCCTCAGACGCCGCGGTGGTCTCCCTCTACCGATCAGGATGGTTGGAGTGGAATTTGTCTAGGAGAGCCGGATCTAAGACATTGTCCCTCAGCACCCAGGATCTCTCTTCGGGTCCATAGCCTTCCAAGTCAACTAGATATTCCAATCTACCACCCCGACGCCGGGAACCTAAAATATCGGGTGTTCAGTCTTTTCGCGTCACGAAGATATTGGAGGTTCTTGTGATCAGTTAGTACTAGAAAAGGGTGAACGGAACCTTCCAGCCAGTGTTGCCACTCCTCTAACACCAGCTTGATGGCCAACAGTTCCCGGTTACTGTTGTCATAGTTGACTTCAGCCAGACTGAGTCTTCTTGAAAAGAGGATTCCCCTGCTACAGGAATAGGATGGCCCTGACGCCAGTGGTGGAGGCTTCTACTTCAACCACAAACTGGAGTTGAGCATTAGGATGCACGAGGAGAGAAGCTGTGGTGAAGGCATGTTTAAAGGTCTGGAAAGCTCGAGAGGCTTCAGGAGTTTGTGCATATTTGGGGAATAGATCCGGATATTGACAATGTAAATTACTAAATACTTGTGGAGCAAGTTTGTGAAGATCTCGTGCATGGAATTTTGAAACACAGAGGGTGCGTTAACAAGGCCATATGGCATAATGAGATACTCGTAGTGGCCGGTAGGCAGTTTGAGGCAGTTTGCTGCCTAATGAAGGCAGTTTTCCATTCATCTCCCTTTCATTATTCTCACCAAATTATAAGCACTGCGGAGGTCCAGATTAGTAAACAATCTCAATGGCAGCAGGAACTAGTGGAAGGGGGTATTTAAAAAGGACTGTGGACTTATTAAGAGCCTGATGATATATGTAGGGTCTCAGACCTTCATCTTTCTTGGCCACAAAGAAAAAACTTGAAGCAGGAGGGGAAGTGGAAGGACGGATGTAGCCTTGTTGGAGGGCCTCCTCAATATACATCTCCATGGCCTTACTTTCTGGGAGTGAGAAAGGATAAATCCTTCCGGTGGGCACTGGAGCACCAGGGAGCTGATCAATGGCGCAGTCCCATGGTCAATGTGGTGGCAACTGGGCAGCTCTCTTGGGGAAAAACACATCTCTAAAGGGGGCGTAGCATTCAGGGATGTTAATGGACTGCTTCTCTAGGGGCTTTCAATCGAAGTAGTGCAGAGTTTTAAGGGGGCTGGAACACTGAGCAATGCACAGCCAGTTGAATGAACTTCTCCAATCCTATGGCGTCATCGTGGGTTGCCAGCATGAGACGTAGATTGGGTTCTAGTCCTTGTCAAAACGTGGTCAGCAGAGATTGCGCATTCCATCCACTTTACGGCTACCAATGGACAAAATTTTAGAAAATAATCTTGAATTGTACATTGTACCTTGAGTGAGATGGTATAACATTGCATTGTCCGTATGTCTGAAAACTTCAGTATGTGTGCTGTAACTCACTGTGGGACTCCAGATGGTTTCAGCCCATTGTAAAGCTGACAAACAAGATAATATATATGCAATTTGGAGACGATGAGACAACCACATACAACTTAGGATCCAGGAACGCAGGAGAGACAAAGGAGGAGTCTGGGAGCCTGGGAGAAACAGAGATACTGAGGAGTACAAGGAGGTAAGCAAAGGGGTAAGTTTTAGTGGTAAGTATCACTAGGAATATCCACTTCAGTGAAAATGAGCTCGGACAATGACTGCATTGTAGTGTGCGGTTTTATGCGGATGTTGATGAAGTTGGTGATTAGTGACAGGTGTGGACGATAAGTATTCTGGAGAGAGGGAGCGTTGTGATTGGCCAGGTGCAGAGCCTAGTGTGTCTGTGACACTTAACAGGCCTAAATCTTATTCTTCTTATTTTGTTAGTGTCTTATTTATTGAATGTCTAATGTCATAAAAAAATATAGAATATAGTAATTAAAATAGTATTCAGTTGAAATTCATTTGAAATATTTTCCAATCCAATCCTATTACAGAACCACAGTCCAATAATCCATCGAGTATTATGGGTGGTAGAGATGGGTGACCTTTCCTGTAAAAAAAGAAAAAGGATCTCTAGAGTCGCAAAACGACCCACAGATGAATAGCGGTTTGCTGTAATCTGGCCAAATGTATTAGAAAAACTGTGTGTGTCTGTGTCTTGTCCTGTCTCTCATTGGCTGAGATAATGTTTTATCAGGTAACTGTCAGCCGTGAAGCTTGAGCATTAATGTTATCTGAGACAGCAGTTTATTTCCTCATCCCTGTTATCCTCCCCCATTCGGCTTCACCTTGAGCTGACGGGCTCGCTGAGGAAACCTCTGTGATCTCTTTTGATGGTGGCTCCTTGGAGAGAGGTGAAATGAAAAAGCTGCTCGCTCGAAACGGCCCTGATAAGACCTAATCAGCCGTTGTGGCGACTTCCATTTAGCGCACGGTGTAACAAATCATCTGTCACTAAGCCGGTGTGCAGCTCATGTCAGTCTCCATATTCCTCCACTGAACACATCATTTCTCCGCCAGCGCTGGATTCATATCCCTCGTGAACCCTCCTGACAGGTTTGTTATCAGTCGGCCTGGCTGGCAAACCCCAGGGAGATGGAACGTAGCTATTAAAGGACGGGAATCGGAGTGTGTAAATGTCAAGTAAGCTGTCATCAGTGGATTTCATTGCTTCCACGGAAGTCAGAAAACATCGGCTCATATTCAGGGTGTTAAACGCGGTGACAGTTCTCACCTGTCATGAATAATTTGCAGACGCCATTTTGTGAAGCCGATAAAATCGAGCAGACAGGATTTCTTTTGTGAAGGACACCATCCTTGTCTGCACTGCGGCTGAAATGCTGTGGCGCAACAACAGATTTCAAGAACATACAGAGTTATATTGACGTGTCAACCGTGACCATCAGCCTTGGAAATTCTATACTCTGTCACCACTGTTTTTGTCTTCATCTCTCTCAGTGAGAAACCAGAGGTAATAAAGCCTTGCTTTCCACTACATTGAGCAGAAGGAGCCCCTGCCACCTGCCATAAAACTGATGGATGACCCTGGCTGATTCCTGGCCCAACCTCTGCAGCAGCGCCTCGCCAAAATGGGCACAAATAAGGGTCAATTGTTTAATGCGAGGCAAACTCACCTCTGAGCAATTCCCCTTCTGACCAATTTGACCATGCTAGTCAACAACTAATTCCCAAGGGTCTTTTAAAAAACAAACAAACACGTGCACTGAAAGCAGTAGGTGGGGGTTTCAAGTGACTTATTGGCAGCTTTGAGAAAAAAAAATAGAGGAGATTGTCTAATCTAATCTATTCTAATATACAAATATTTTCTCCTGGTTTCACAGACAAGGCTTAAGCCAAGCCCCTTACGAAGATTGTTTTGTCTCAAGATGTACATCAATTATATATATATATATATATATATATTTATTTATTTATTTTTAAATACCTCTAATTATGGCATAATTGAACTATGAACTAGTCTTGGCTTTATCTGAGCCCTGTCTTTGAAACCAGGCCATTATACATGTAAACAGTGATCCCAAAAAAACAGCCACTTAAAAAGTTAAATGTCAAAATCTATGAATGTTGTTGCATTACATGCCAAATATCAAACTAGAAAAATCCTGCTATTTGCTATATTATTAGATTTATTATGGTCCAATGACGTGTTTTTATTTAATATTCTTATATGGGTTTTTTTTTTAAAATTCTTTATCTGCTTAAAATTCGTTTGTTTTCTTTTTCTTTTAAGTTTTACCAATTATGCATTTAAGTTTTCTATTTATATATATTTAGCAACTTCACCTTTTTTATTTTAGTTATAAAATTGCATAATAAAATGTATCTTTATTTACTACAGTTCTTCATTCAATATTTATATTCAGTTTTTATCTCTGCTTTATTTCAAAAACAATAACAAAACTGGCTTAGCTTTAACTATAACAAAACTGGCCCAAATGTTATTGAATTATTAACTTATAAACATTCCACCATTTCGGTAAAATACCTGATAACACTGTCTCTTTTTTTCTTTTTTTCTTTTTTTTTGCATTATGTGCTGCCTCGCTTTGTAATGCGGCGTATCTAAACACAGTGATGGGACTGCCAGATGGTAAGCATCCCAAGGACGTTAGTGAAGCCAAGACTCATGCGGAGCCATCGCAGAATACAATTTGTTTCATTGTAACAGCATGCCAAGGCAGGCTCAGCGGTGGGCCCGTGTGCTCTATGCTCTCATAAGTATGCATGAACAGAATGAAGCGATGCTCCATCATACATAAAGTCCTTGTATACTAATGTGGACAGATCTACTTAGTCGTTAAGGCAGGATATCTGATTATGAATCTCAGATTAACAGAAAAAGAGAGGTGATCATCCAGGAAGGATCATTTCACACCATAACCTGGAAAGCTGAAGCATCTTCTTGCTTTCGGAGCTGGTAAGTGCAAGCGAAGCGTTAAGTGGTATTACACGCAGTGCAGCAAATTTGAACTTGGAACACAAGTAAACGAGCGCCAGAAATAATATCTCGTTTGCGCTCCACCGTTTGTAATGGAGAGCGGTGTCATAGCAGGGGAGCAGTTACCCACAACAACCCAATTGATTCTTTCCGTTCAGAAAAGCTGAGTGTGTTGACAGTGTTTTCCTGATCTGTCTCTGCTCTCTCCATAATGTATGAGGTGCTGGAGGAGCCCTTCATTAGTCTCTGTTGGGCCGGCTGGAGATGGCTCCCGGGGCAGTGCTGGACAGAGCTGTAAATTGGATGGCCTGCCCCTGCTGAGCCAGCAGCCAAGACTGCGTGTGTGAATTAGGGAGTGTGTGCCAGAGAGCAGGCGGCGGTGTTTGAGCTCTGTAGGGAAGCTCATGGCTGTCAATTACTCTGTGCCAATGGAGCCCCAGCGCTGGCACGGTGATGGACCAGTCCACCGCTGCCATCATTACCAGCTCCAGTGGACTCCCAGCCCTCTGCCATATGCGCCCACTCAGGGGTCTCCGTCTGTTCAGCGTGGCAGGGATCAGGGATGAGGAAGTAAATGGACCTTGAAATTGATATTGGGTGGTAGAACTCACAAGCTCCTTTATTCTCTTCCCAACATCCACAGGCGAAATTCGAAACTAATTTTTGTCATTTCTTGTATGGAAATAGCAGCCTGTTATTACAGTAAATGATGCATGATAATGGATACTATTCATCAGCCGCTTGTTTCTCCTCGGTTATAAATTATCAAGGGATTCGTTTTACGAAGGCAAAGAGAATGCAGAGAATGGCCACGCTGCTGTACCTTTAATTGTCCATTCTTTTACATTACATGGGACCTGCATTCGAACAAAAGGTCCAGTCCGGCAGGTTATTAAACCGTATTATTCAGTGTTCACATATTATCAGTAGAAATGCAGTTTTAACATTTACATTACAATTTACATGTACGTTGTCCGTTTAAACTAAATTTGTATTTTATATCGAGAAAATACTGCTTCACTGACACTCCATTACTGGTGCTGAAATCCTAAATATGCATCATGCCATATTCACAGCTTTTTTCTTTAAATATTAGATTTTTCTTTAAATTGGATTAATCCAAATCAATGTTGTGTTGGCATTTAGCAAAAAGAATACATAAGAGCTTTCAAAAACGACAGCAAGAATGAAAAAAGTGATTCTACCTAAATATGTATATCTTTCACAGATGTGTAAAAGAAAACATAATGCATATCATGAGAATGTGTATTTTTATATTCAGGATTTAAGGTTGTGTTCCTGTAGCTTAGCTGGCAGAACGCGGTGTTAGTATTGCCAAGGTCATGGGTTCAGTTTCCAGGGAATGCAAGCGCAAATAAAAATGTCTCCTGAGTGTAAGTTAGTTGCTTTAGATAAAAGTGTCTGCCAAATCCATAATTGTAATAAATGTACGCTATATTAAATATATATAACACTATTGGACACTGAAAAGAGTGTTTAGAAAATGGTTTAAAGCACAGTTGGCAAATCTGATGATATTTAAGCATGGAGAAGTCAAGGATATATTAATGGATATAACAAATTAACAAACATCAAACATTGAAAATTGCATATATTCATAACAATATCAGAAAGAGTATCAATTGTTATTGCTAGTATATTGTTTTTCAATTAAAAGTCAATTTTTAAAAAAATTATTTAAACAACATTTATGTTTATAATGTATAACAACTAATTAGATTCAAATAACTAATTAGAACTTTGTTTTGTCAACATAAAAATATTGATATTTAAAACAAAAAAGGTAATTACAATTTTTTATCTTGCAATTTAAATGTTTTACTTATTCAAGCAATTACTCAGAATGGTAAAATATAAACTACAAAAGGAATTTTGAGAAGTCAGAATTGTGAGAGAGAGAATTTTCTGCGAGAAAACAAGGATGGTAAAAATAAACTCTCAGTAAGTAGCAAGAAAAAAGTATCTGAATTGTTAGGAAAAACTTAAATTGTAAGATTTAAATATTTATGGGGGAAAAAGAACCGGCAAGAAAAAATGCTAGAATTGTGAGATATGTTACCTTGCAATTAACCTTTATTTAATTCTATATTAGGAACCAGCTTTCATGATAAACATAACAATCTGAAGATTCCATTTCATGACTGTCTTTGTTGTGTAAATATACTAATTGCTCAAATGGGGGGAAATTAAAGTGCACAACCTTTCCTGTATGTTTGCTTCTGCTTGACAGCGAGCGCAAGTGAACTTTAGCATCCTTTAGGACGATGATTTCTCAGGTGGGTTTTTATCTGAGTTACACTGGGGGGCATTGTCACAGATGACATATCACCATCTCCGCTCTAGCATTTTTTTTTTTGCTAGTAATTTAAATGTGCGGAGGGGACCATAATTTGTTCTTCATGGATAATATGACCCTTAGCGGAGCAAGATCATGGGTCGGCTGAAGTGATATTTTCTGGTAATGATGGCCATACATCATCCCTGACGGCGTGGGTTTAGAGGCTAGCACATCACTGCCACGTCCTCTGGGACTCGCTGCCATAAACAAGTAAGACATGAGCGCCCTGTGGAGGGCCGTGCAATTTTTACGAGCTTATCCTGAGCCCTTGGTGGCTGGGGGCTGAGCCTCTCACTGTCGTGGTGATTAATACCTCTGAAGTCCTATCATCTTTCTTCATGGTCTTCCACTACTGGGGCACTACATTAGGGCTAGATGTCCTCAAGGTGATCTGCTGCAATCACTCTCACCATGTAACGGTTGAGGAGAGTACGGTGCTTTGAAATATAGTGTGAGCGGAGCAATAGGTTTTAAACTTCGTTGTGAGGGGTCGTATTGCTGCAGAATGGTTGTATCTCGTGTAAATAGTGTTGCAGGTTCACAAGCTGTAAACTTAAAGGTTGACAATCATCAGTTACCTGGGAACTGTTGGTGTTTAAAGGGATAGTTCACCCAAATATGAGCATTCTGTCATCGTTATGTCATCCCAACACTATATGACTTATTTATTCTGTGGAAAACAAAAACAGATATTTTGAAGAATGTTTCAGCTGCCCACGCAATTAAAGTCAATTGGGTCCAAAACAATATTTTTGCTTGAACTATCCCTGTAAGTCACAACTTGCTTATAGTTCATCTAAAAACGTTTAGTGGACCAGTAAAACCTCTCAGGCGGCTGGATAGTGTGCTTGCTTTATAATACTTTTTTTATGTGAAATCCTATAATGATATATATTTAAGGGTCATGGTTGCTTTAAAATGCAGAGACTTGTCTTTGTTTTTTTTATGGGCTGTGATTTACCTCCGCTTTTGAATAGTCCTTTATAGAGTCGTCCTGTTGTTTGACATGAAAGAACTAGGTCAGGCTTCACAAATGAGCTTGATAAATGCATGTTTATGGGATTGATTGTCTGGCCTAAATGATTTGTTATTTCCCTTTAGACATTAACAGACTTTGTAAATTAGGTGTCAGAGTAACAACCAGCATGTAATAAAAGCTGTTCACATTATTCTTCCAAGATCGCTAATAGAGAAGGTGCGTAAATCACCCCCTGCCATTTAATTTTGGAACCAAAAAGGGAAAATGATTTGACACCACAAGAAACATCCCATCTGCTTCAGAGTTTTTCTATAATTGTCATGATTTGACAGAACAAATGATCTATAAATGCATAAAAAGGATAAAAAAGTATTATGTGATTAATGAAGATAATCTGTATTGGGTTGTGTTTTTATATTGACATCAAAATGTAATTTTATATATAGACATGCTCTATATTAGTGCACTATATTAGCAATTTTTTTTTTTTTTACATTTTGATTTTCTTTGCTGCCATCTCACTTAAGGTTAATTTCATTCTATAAGTGAATATTAAATAAAAAAATTATATTTATTAAATCTCAAAATGAATATCCATAGAGTGCATGCTTAAATATATAAAATAACGATTGGTATCAAGGCCTGAATTTTTGCACATGCAGCTCCTTAAATGACATGAGAATTTTGCAATAATCTTTAAAAGCTTCACTCCTAAAGAAAGCATTGGCTTTTGAGTTCGCCTGCACATAAACAAAGCTGAAGGAATGCACTTTGCCCCGTTTGATAGCTCTTTACCCACTCTCCTCCTCCATCTGCACTCATGACTGCAGTGGGAGCTCGGCGATTATGATGGAAATCTCACAAGCCATTACCATGAAGAGGCTGGGCCCGATGCAGACAGCTTAATGGACTCATTTGTAATTGGTAGGGGGCAATGGCTAAGCTACCGTGGCCTTTGTGTGATGGAGTATAGAGGCACGCATGCAAATGTGACAAATGAATAGGAATTGAGCCTCTCAGGTTTTGTGCGGCTTTCTCCAGCTCTCCGTTCAGCCAGAGTGACCTTGAGAGGCAATGCAGTAGGTGTTAAGAATCGCATAAAAAGGTGTTAACACTGGGGGCATTGAACGGAAAGGAACAATTCATGAAGGCTAAAGTGGCATATTCATTAGCTGCCATATGAATCGCTTTTGGAAGGAAGCTGTTGTGCAAAGCCGCGAGGTACACATCGTTTATGAGCACTTCATAAGTGGCATCCGAATGCTCCATCGGCCTATTTACCGCCCTGCTAAACGAGTATAAAAGGGCACTTTCTGTGCTCCCAGCTCAATCAAATTTCAAGACTTTTCATTCAATGGAAAATAAGTCCTCACAGGTGATCGCCACCGCTTTGTAAGGTCGGAGATGATTTTATACGACAGATTTAAAGAGGTTTTACCTTGGTTGTTTCCCTAAGCCATCAACGTGAGCTTCATTGTCCGAGGTGTTTTTTGTGCGCCATTGGGAAGAGAGTCTGTTCGTCACAGATGTCCAGGGAAAATTACACAAGTGCCTCATTAATGAATGGCTCAACAGTCTCTGGAGGTGGCCTCAGAGGCAGCTCTTTAATGAGCTGGGAACTCAAACACTGCCAAAGTTTACCTCGACCCTGCCTCTTGCGCTCGGGTCAGTCGGAAGAGCAATTCAATTCAGGGCCACTGAAGCAGAGGGGAATGGCCTCACGCTGATTTCTCTCTCGCGGCTCCAAAGGCAGGAATAATGCCCTTTTGTCACACGCATCCTGGGGAATTACAGCTCCTAATTTGATTAGGGGAGATTTGATTAACTGGAAAATGGGGATTTCACTAAAACTTTCACATGCTTAATTTATCCCTTGCCGGGCAGATGCAACATTGTGTCATCCCAATGAAAGGGCGAATGGGAACCCTTTTCAGTGGTTAGACACCCTTTGAAATCCAAGAATATTGCTGTTTCGCCATGGCTCTCACAAGTCAAATGCCTTTGATTATCTCTCCCTGGAAATAGCAGCGGCTGTCATGCGAGTTTGCGTACGCCCGCTCGCGAAGCCTACGTTGATCTGACAGCGCCACATTCCCGCAGCATTTCTGTTTATGGACTGAAAAACTCCTGCGGTGTGGAGTCGCTCCATTCCATGAGCGAGCGGATCGCCCATCTTCCAGTACATTAAGATTATGTATTTCATTTCAAGGCCAATTGGCCCTTAGTAATAGTCTCAGAAGGAGCTTGCCATTACAGACCAGTGGTTATGGAGGACAGAAGCTCTTCCAAAGGGCAAGTATGAAGGAATCCATCCCCATTAAAAATGATCGAGTTAAATCAGCTTTCTCTCAAAGGGCCATCGGGCCAAACCTGCTCTTTGAAATTAATAGCCAGACTGGAGCTGAAGGGCTAAGGCATCAATTTACTCCTCCTTCAGACAGAAAATCAGTGAAAACAATCAGGCCAAGTCGGCACTAATGACTTTGCCTTTGAGGCGAGTCTGCAAGAATCTTTCTGTGTTTAAAAAAAGACAGACGGAAAACTTGCGTGTGCTCATTCTTCATTCCATTTTTTTTTGTAGGGTTTTGGGATGGGGCTAACACTGGGACAGATGTACATACGCTATCGTAAACCGATTCTTAGTCAGAATTACACAAAATGATTTAGAATGAACTTACTAGAATGAGCACTGAGTTAATAAAAGTCCCCACATCTCATTTTCAGTAATCACATCTGTCTCCGATTTTCTAACTTTGATGATGATAATGATGCAATTTAGGAGTGATTTACTATTTTTTGTTAGTCATACACACTGTGCGATGGTAATATATGATTATGTTTTTTGGAAACTGCTTAATCTGTGATAGCATGCTTAATCAGTCACAGTGCTCTGGACCTTTTAATGTTTTTAGTGTAAATGAGATTATGACAAAAGATAATGTAGCGATGTAAATCCACATCCTGAACTAAGTACAGTTTGGGAGAAATAAATGTTTGATGTTATTATTTGTTCATGAAAATTTAGGTTCGCTACCTAGATTTGGATCAAATGTTCTCAAGTTTTCTTGAGAAGTACGAACAAGAATTAGCATTATTTGCAAGAAAAACTGTCTGATTTTAATAATTAGATGGAATGGTGAATGTATCTTGTATATCATAATGCCTCTCGTTTGAAGTAGACATAAATAGATATCAAATCGCCATAGTCAGGATAATTAAGCACAGCAATAACATCTGACTCAGCTAGAACCAATTCAAAATATATTGGCTTTTATTTGGAAAGAAAGAAAACCCCTAATCTTCTTCTGTTTGATGATATCTGATGGCCTGCATACAATTCGGAGTCTCTGGTGTAGGTCTGAATTGATTTTTCAACTTGAGCCCACACATTTTCCTCCAGTCCCACAGATTGAGGGGAGAAGAAGGTGTTGCGTATTCATCCGCCTATGGGCGTCCCGGTGCGTGCAGTCAGAAGGAGGAAGCTGAAACTGTTTTTCTGGCAAGCTGAAGATCCACATCCCGCTGGGGAGTCGCAAATCACAGCTACGTCCCAGCAGGAGGACCAACTTCAGCTTGAACAAGGCCTTGTTTTGTTCGGGGCCTGTGAAATGCAATTAGAAACTCCCTCAGGCCCGACAAGGGCATGGCTGAATGAGACCTCCCCGCGATCCTGGTGGGCCACAGGCTTTGAAGTCTCCCTCTATCTCCCCAAGAGAGCCCATCCCCGGTTCAGAGAGGACACCGCATTAGCAACGGAAGACATGAGGCTGAAGAGCGCAGGAGCTTTTATGAGCCTCCTCCCATGGGGGTGTTGACGCCTCTAATAAATTACGTGATATATCTGTTGTGATAATATCCCGTCTTGTGATTTATCATCTCGCCGTGCCCTTTTCCCGCTGACATTCACAACCCTTCTGTCCGGCGAGGAGCTTTGCGATTGGCTGACCCCGGCCGAGAACTCCTCGACATGACATTCACATTTATGTGATGCGTTTATAATAAGCTGTGACAGGTACAAATGCAACCACCGCATTAAATCATATCATCCTTTTCTCACCCTACAAATGAAGCGGGGTGGCATACCAACACAGAAGCATAAATTGGAGCCGACATGTCACCCAATAAGAGCAAAGTCTTATTTCGGTGCGAGGTGGAAGCATCTCATCAGCATTCTGAGACCGTCGCCTGTCCCCTCTGGTTATTCTGGGCCTGTAATTAAGTGGATGGCCATAATCACTAGACTGTCTATACGTACGTGTTGAGCAGAGAGGAGGAGAGGTTTGTAATTGTTCAGCCGCCGGGGTGAGGAGGGAGGTGTGAAAGGCGGTGGGAGGGTCCGCTGAGGGAGGGATCACAGAAACGCACTGGTTCACTACTGAGGCAGCATTCTTGAGCTGAGCTGAAAGCGGCCGGACACGCTCTTTGGAAAGGATCTCAAAACCTGCTTTGAGTGGATTTGCACTTAATCTGTTGGTGGTGAAGGAGCTCAGAGCCTCACGTTTACTGTGTTTGGAGGATTTTACTGGATACTGGTTCGGTTTCTGGAAAGGATTGGTTCAGGATGTTCAGTATCAAGCCCTGATATTCAAAGGGTAAAAAACAAACAATTTGACAGAGCTCCTAGGTTTTGGAGGGACGTATGGTTTATGTTTATACATGTAAGGAAGCAACTTTTTAATACTTTTGTGTTCCGATACTGGAGTGACTCTGAAAAGCATTGGATAGCTGAAAGAAATTGCCAGCATTTTGGATTATATTGAGAGGATCTTCTTGCCTCATCGCTACATTGGGATTTTGGGTAAGTGCTTCTCAAAATATAGAAAAAGAAGGTAAAAGGAATTGATATGGGTTGGCTGTTTTTGTGTTTAGATACTACTACAAAAGTGAGCCATGCCTAGGAAGAAATGGATAGCTTACGCCAATAATTAGTGGTTATGAAAAATGCAGCCTTTTGCAAATTTTCCTGCGTTTTCATTTTATTCCATGTGTTTGTTTCATGTTTTGAAGCATGGAACAATGATTATTTTTAGTGCATTTCCTTAGAAAGCATTAGGTCTTTAAAAGAGTGAAGCTGCTTGTCAGGTTTAGCAATGGTGAAACAGTGCCCTCTTGTGGTAGTATTTTTGTAATGGCTAATGCAGAATTTTTACTGAAACTTACTAATATTGCAGGTTGCTCTGACAAAGAGATTTTCCCTCCTCCAAATGCAGGTACGTAGACCTCCCATTTCATAACATCGCCATTACTAAATACGCTTTCAGCATTGTGTTTATTCGTCTCCCTGTATGATAATTCACAAGCAAGCATTATATCTAACACCTCTTGATAGATAGACTCAATTATCCAACGACAGTGTCACCACATCACTCAGTATTCCAATGAGTAAGAATCATTAAATCTCTAATGGGGGTTTTTACGTCTACTTTGACTATTAAGCTTGTTATATATTCTCAGCTTTGGAAATTAGGTGCAGATCAAGAATGTTTCCATTCTGTAATATGATGAATCAGGAAAACAAAATGTTTAAAACACACTTTATACTTGCATTGGGCAGATGGCATGATGGGAAATCCTCTGGATTGAGTACAAGGATGTAAAACACAATATCCTTACAGCCAATTAGCCTCTTGATAACTTAGGAGGTGGGTGCGTTCAGGCCAAGTACGTGCTGGTAATCTTCCACTTAATTGGATAAAGAGTCAGTCACTCCACAGCCAGCCAGCCCAGAAACACTTTAGCCCTGCTGATTTATTTAACAAGCCATTCTCGGTCATGCATTTATTTTTATTGGCACACATTTAAGTCATGAAGCATTCATGAAAACCGCAATTGTTTCTCCCTATATCACTCACCACCATCAGTTTTTGTTTCTTAAGCGTGCTGAAATCAAATCAGAGGCACTTAAGAACTTAACCAGATTACTTTCATAGAGTCACCAGCAATAGTTAATGGAATTTACGTCCTTATGTTAGAGCGGGGGCTTTGGAGGCTCCTGTCTGAGACGTTTGTCAGCATGGGTTAGACTGCTACGGAGGTCCTCATAATGCAAGAAGATTTTGTGTTTTAGCACTGCTTTTAAAAGAACTTTTATTTTGCCAAATCTGATTGGCTGTCTAAGACTACAGAAGGATATGAACACATAGTGCAGCAATGTTTTGAGAAGCCTATTAAACCTTAAGCCATCTTAATGGAATTGAGTTAAAGGACACTTGTCTCAATCATAGGGGGATTAGACAGCTTTCAGGGTCTGTTTTATTTCTCAGCGTTCTGCCAAATGCTTCTTAGAATTGAGTTTTTAATTAGACATTACCTCCTTGAATGACACACATCATACTGCTAATCCTTTAAAGGTGTGTATTTTTAGAGGCAATGCTACAGTTCTGATGGCATTTATAGACAGACTGTTTCAGTTAGGATCAGAAAAATTTGAAAACGTTTACCATACGAATTGTTATGATAGTGGGATGTGAATTTTTAGTGTATGATAAAATTTGTGGTAATGAAGCAGTGGCATTTAATTTTAGCCAATAATATTGAATAATCAGTGGAACTGCACAAAAAGAAGTAATAATAATACATATAATTATATAAATAATAACAAATAAATATTTAGCATCTGATTAACTTTTAATCTTAAAGATACATTTTTAATGATTTTTTTTTAATTTCTCAAAATATTAAAACCATTTGGTAATGATACTTAAAAATAATTAAGTATCAAATACGTATTATTGACATTCTTTGACAAATTAATGCAATTTATGATCTTAAAATTGACATCTTTTTGTATGGTGTGATCCCAATTCTTCTGAATCTGCTATTCAGGAAAACTAAATAAATAATAATAAATAAATAAAAAAATTAAAAAAAAATCAGTTTTCACAAAAATATTTTGCAGCACAGCTGTTTTCAACATTAATAAAAGAAAATATTATTTAGCATATTAAAAAATATAAATAAATAATAATAATAATTATAATAAATTATATATAAATAGCATTGCCAGCACAGGAATAAATGACATATTAAAAGAACCGTTATTTTAAACTGTAATAATATTGAACAAAATGTTCACAATATTTTCTCATATTAATGCAGCAATGTTGAGCAGAAGAGACTTCTTTTAAAAATAGTACAGAATCATACTGACCCCAAACGTCTGAGCAGTAGTGTAAATTAAAAAGCACATACAATTATACTGTTCAGATTTTTTCTTTAATATTATCATTTCCCTCACCGAACATACTGAATATCCCCTACATAAGACTAGACTATGTTTACCCTTCAGTAGTTATGGTTGTGTGTTGTTAATGCTAATACGAGCAGGCTGTAATCTGTTCACCCAAACACCCGGCTGTCAAAAAGTTGACAGCTTCCCTCACCACTCACAATCGTAACGTGTTTCTGCCAGGAATAACTGAAGCGCTCTTCACAGAGCTGTCTTTGCATCATCCCACGGTTTTGGCCGATGTGCAGTGAGTGGCTCGGATAGAGGCTTTTTCCACGTTCCTGCGATGCTTGTAAAGGCTATCCAGGGCCCCGAATGCATTTCACAGGCATGATCGCTTTCAAAGTATAAGTGAAACTATTCAAGGCCACAGTATAATCTGTTCATCCCCTGCCCGGTGCAGACATAGGTATACATGTTAGTACAACGACGTCTGTGAGATAGGCAGTGAGAACAGAGTTGGCATTGTTCGCGGGGGTAACCCGAGCCGGGACAGGCCCAAGCATCGGGGGATAGTGTATAGCCGAGATCAGCGCTGTTGAGAGATCAGCGAGACAGCTGAGTGTTTGGAGCTTTCAGCACAACTCAAATAAACACTTTGACTACCCAACTTTAGCGCTCCCAGCTCTCACACACGTTACAGCCGTGACTGACCGCTGCGATAAGACTCACAACGAGCCCTTTATCATTAGTGAAGTGTCTCTTATATAGCTTAGGATCCGAGTCTCTAACTGGCGCTCCGAGGGCTCGCTTTCTCAGAATCGGGGAGGTACAACACATCCCACAGGCATCAGGAGACCTACATCCCCATCACTAATCCCAGACTGAACGAAACCTGAGCACTGAATAATGAAACAGGTCTATGCTGAACACCGTTCCTCTATTGTTCTGACTGTGGGAGAACGCAGTCGTTTCGCTCACAGCAATTTATACATCCTTAGCCTGTGTCCTGAACTGGCCTCTCTCATCATCCTTTGGAAAGGGATTACATTGTAATAACAGGAGATGACTTGCTCAAATACGGCTTGATTCTGTCACATGCTGTATGTGGCAGATGAAATTAGGTTTTGGGGGAGGAATTGCACTTTTGCACAAGCTGTTTGGTTTTGGAGCTTTAAAACTGAAGAGACATGCACGAGGGGGTGGACATGTTTACTGCAAAGATAATGAGATTACCATATACTGTAAGTTTTTGCAGAGTTTTTCTGAGTTTTCCAACTCGGTTACATTCCATCAAAGTATAGACTGTGTCTAAGAGAAAAAAAAAAAACATGAATGGAAGAAAGAAAGAATTTCTGAGTAAACTTGGGTTTATTCGTTTATTTTTTAATCAACGTAAAATGACTAAATATATATTACAATGGAAAAATACAGTAGTTTTACAGAACTGTGTGTATATATATATATATATATATATATATATATATAAATATTTGTTTTGATTGCAAATTTTTATATGTTTTTGATAAGTTGTTGAGATCTCAAGGCAAAAATGTGGTAGTTATAGGCATGCAGCTAGTTAATGGAGTTGCTTCTTAAAATGAAGTGTTACCAAATAATTTAACCAAAAACTTGGTACAATCCCACTTTGATAGCTGAGACCTTGCACGTATTACTGATTTGATCCATAAAAATCACAGTAAGCATAAAAAAATCCTGTGCATACCACCCAGTTGGCTCTCTGCTTTGATGTATTAACTGGAAAACAGAGCCAGAGAGAGAGAGAGAGAGAGAGAGAGAGAGAGAGAGAGAGCTGCCATAAAGGAAGTGTTCGCTTAGTCTGTGTGATACCCAACACCACAGACTCTGATCCTGCAGACAGACTGGCAAGTTGAGAATACAGAGAGATACTGTTCCCCTGTGTCTCATTCAAGAGCTGTTGAACACCTGCTGAACGCTGCAGCAGAGAAAACTCTCTAAACCTGCCAGATTACACATTTCCAGTGGACTCCTAACACGTATCAGGGCTGCAGAGAGACCAAAAACACAGAGGTAGGAGCTTTTTTTAGCCGTTTTCAGTCGATGACTAATTTCGAACGTAGTTTGAGTGTTTGTTTTAACACATTTCAACGACACAAACCCACACAGATGAACTCCGACCGCATGGTGGTCAAAGATTGTTGAGGTGTCAGAGAGGTGCAGCCGAACAGATGCACCTTAGCTGAGTGGGCCGCGAGCTAAAACCCACGTGGGAACCTGTCAGCACACAAGAACAACTGTTTCTCAGTTTGAGTCATTTGCCAACTGTGCCCTAGTAATAACGCAAGCGGCCCTCGATGCCACTGGATGATTTATGAGACATCTCCCGCCATCTGCGAGCGTGAAACCGCAGAGGGACGGGCTACGGTAAACACGCTCATGATTCGGAGATTATGAGGAGTTTTTAGGAGGGCTTACCTGCGCTCCGCCTGAGCCGCGCTCGTCTACTTTTGTATGCGCACAAAGCTCCCTCCAACTGCTCCTTCACGAGATTAAGAGCTTTCCCCTGGCACCCTGTCAAGGACGAAATTTAAAGAACACGAGTGTTTAACCTCCAGCTAATCTTGTCTTTGTGAGAATGAAGGGATTAGACCATTCGTTTCTGCATGCCTGGAAGGGTTAGGCCAGTAATGGGCTTGATGAATGACAAAAATGGCTTGGGGATGGGAGCTGCCAACTGACACAGGAAGACAAATTCGCTGGTGGCCTGACAGCTCCAAAAAGAGGCTTAGCTTAATTCCTGACCTGCATCAAAATAGAGCATTACCGTACCATGACACTAATTGAAAACAAGCAGTTTAAGCGAAACCAGTCTTATAAACGCGAGCCAAGCGGTTTCGTGTCTTGGTTATGGCGGCGTCTGACGGAAGGGTACATCAGCACACGCTGTTCTTTGATTAAGCAGGATGCAAATTAGATTTAAATACCAGCGCCATTATGAGGCTCTATTAAGGACTCTGTGTGCTCATTATTTAGCTTTACTCGATTAGTCTGTAGCCGATGCCGCCATGTGGCCTACACCGCTCATTACGGACTAGTCTGTTCTCCTCCCTTGAGACTTGTGCGTTCATCTCATTACAGATCTGGAAGTTTATCAAGTATCGCGTTCAGTTCGTTTCTCCACGTTCCTAACGTTTGATTGACCCCTGCAGCCGTGTCATCCCATTCAATACAAACAGCTCATCACAAGGGATTTGGAGCTCAGCTCAGGCGAATAAGTTGCTCCTTGTGTTTCCCTCCTCCGTGGACCCCCGGTGTTCGCGAAAGGAGGTCTACCCCTCAGAGAAGCTAACAATCCATTATAAGGGCTTTCAAAAGACCTTTCACTATAGATACAGCAGTACTGGAGAAAAGGCCCAAATTGACAGCTCTACACAAAAGAGATTTACTGCTTTGCTTTATGTGCATGAGCGCTGTTCTAAAGAAGGTAATTGCAGGTTGTATAGATGGGCCAATCCCTAAGGGATTTCACCCCTTCATCACATTTGCATTCGCTATTAGCTCCCCCCCCCCGGGCGGGACCAGTATATGTCACGGTGAAAGCGACGTCATCAGTGGTATGGCTGTGCATGAAAAGGCCAATGCTGTAAAAATCACTCATCTTGAACTGTTATCTTTGCTTTTTAAAAGTCTCTTAATGAAGTGCTCACTAAAAGAAAGAGAGTACTATTGTGAAATATCATTATAATTTAAAATAACTGTTTTTAAAAAATGGTATTTTGTTCCTGTGAATGCCAAACTGAAATTTCAGCATCATTACTTTATATTACAGTCCAAAAAAACTGATTTGATGCCCAAGAAATTTTTCTTATTATTTGAAATCTAAGAAGGCTTATTGGTGTCAACATAATGTGACATTTATAACAGAAAAATGTAAATATATATAAAACAAGTAAAATTGGTCATTACTATATTTAGGGTCTATACTGGTCATGGATTCTTAAATTATCTGGCTTAGTATGCCATGTGTTGACTCTGTATTTTTGTTGACCTGCAGGTCTTGCTGATGTTGCTAATGCCACAAATGCGAGAGCAGAAAACAACAAGCAAAATGCCACAAGGAGGAGACAATTAAAACCCAAGAAAGACTGAAGGAACAAGCTGTTTGTAGTCACTTTTGTGCATTTGGAGTGCATCAGCACAAGTAAAGAAGAGCATTGTAATCACCCCCCTCTCTAAACGCCTCAACATGTTTGCCCCAACAACAGCCCTGCCTCCTCCTTCTCCCCTCCTAACAGGAAGTGCTCTGCCAGTGCCCAGCGCGCCAGTAACAGCTCCCTACACAGGTACAACACTGTACAACACACAGACTGAAAAATGAAAAAAATCACATGTCTGCTAGCTGTGCTCTGATTTACTTTGTCATGTGCTTTCTAGATCATGATCTACTGCGGCAGGAGTTAAACTCACGCTTCCTGGCCTCCCAGACTGTTGATCGAGGAGGGGCTCTAGCTCCCCCGGCCTACCTGCGCACCGAGTTCCACCAGCACCAGCATACACACCAACACACACATCAGCACACCTTCACCCCATTGCCACAGTCCATCATGCCGAGCCCAGCAGCACCACTGGTGCGTACCCCTGCCAGACAAGTGAGGAGAAATACTCTTAAATTTTTGCTCATAATAATCACTGCTTTCAGCTGAACTTCTACCAACCTCAATGTACAAAGTCACCAAGTGAAGTCTCTTTTCTTGCAGTCTGACAAATACCCCGCTAAAGTGGACACCTTCCATAGACACAATGTAAGTTATATATTGTTCAAATCATGGCAAGTATTTTGAGTTGCATGTTCTTTTAGTGACTCATTTGGTTTCTGCCTTTTGAATAATAATAAAAAAAAATATATATATATATATATATGTTATTTTTATGTTATTTGTAATTTTTTGCAATTCAAAAACAAGTCCTAATTGTGAGATATAAATATTTAATTCCAAGCAAAGAAGAATTTAGAGTTGCAATTTCCTATAGTATTTTCTATTCTGTGGCAGAAGCTTAAAAAAAAATGAATTGTCGACATACAGTGCTGCACTACAGGCATCCCGAGTTTGAATCCCCCCATGTGGACCTTTCCTGATCCCGCCTTCCATTTCTCTACTGACTTCCTGTCAGTTCTGATCTGTCATATCATAATAAAGGCAAAAATAACAAAAGTAAATCTTAATAAAAAAATGTATTAAAAATTAGATTTAAACTTAAGCTCAGCAATGTGCTTTACTTAAATAGTCAATTTTGATTTAACTTTAAAGGCCGGAACAGAAATGCTTTTGTGTCCTAAATCAGCATGAACACTTTTGTTTCCTGACATTAATGACATTTTTCTGCTGTTCCTCTAGTTGGTCCCGTCTTATCCGTCAGTAATGACTGGAATACCTCCTATGGTTCCACCTGCTGGACCATTCAGCTCTCTCCAGGGAGCTTTTCAGCCCAAGGTTTGCCTGCCACTCTGTCTCTTGGCTTTCTGTTTTGTTTGAAACACAGCATTCTTAAAAGGCATTGACGACGCTAAAAAAAGCCTGTGAATAACTTGATATTTCTTGAGTTGAGATGACCTCCCACAAGGAAAGAAAAGAAAAGCCTTGTCGTTTTCTATAGTTTTCAGAAGAGATTCTGCAGTGTTTATTTTCAGGCCCACATTTCCAAAGCTTGTTTTAAAGGCCAGGAATAATAATGAATGTAAAGGTTGGACTAGCCACACTTACTTGTAGAAGAGCATGTATGCTGTTGAAAAACAGGGCACGATTCATGATCATGTTAATAATTTAATTGGATACAAATTATACAAATTGTGTGTTTGCAGGCGTCCAACCCACTAGATGTGGTGTCAAGACCAGGATCTGTGCCACACCAACTTTTACAGAAAGACTCAAGAGTAAGTTTCCATTTAGCATCAGTTGCAATGACTTTCTAATGGGTCAAAATCTGAGCCATACATTTTCATGTGTCTCCTCAAATATTTACAGCTGTCCTGTCTATCATTGAAGAAATATTAAAAGAATAATGCAATGTGTTTTTTTTAAGCTTCTTGACCCCATGTGTCCTAAACCAAAGGTAAGGTTTACATGCGATAATTCAACTCCTTTTTAATCAACCTAGTAAATTATTCATTCAAATTATTCATTGTTTTTTCATTTTCTTCAGAAACCTGGGAAGTGGTGTGCAATGCATGTTCACATTGCATGGCAAGTTTACCATCATCAGCAAAAAATTAAGGTAAGTGCAAGATAAAAAAAAATATATATATTTTTAAAATGTGGAATATATCTAGTTTGGACAAGTAATCTGTCATTAACATAACCATTTTCTATTCCTGGCGTTATAGAAGCAGATGCAGATTGAGCCACATAAATTAGATTTTGGGTTTAAGCACGAGTTTCTAAATCGATCGCCCGGCTCGAGCTTCATGGGACTGCAGCCACGTGATTTACCCCGTCCTTCCACCATCCTCTCTAATACAGGTACAAATTACAGCCTGGATCGAATCCACACTAGTAACTGTAATTTAGCCAAATGGGATGTTCCTGGATCACCAAGTTGTTGGTCCTGAAACAACATCCTATCAACCAATTAGAATATAGGGTTCTGGATTAACACTAGGTGTATTCTTATTAACATGCTACTTCCCATTGATTTTAGGGTAGTCCAATCCTTCAGCCAGAGGGTTAGTGTCCTACAGAGTTCAGCTCCAACCATAATTAAACGCATCTAAACTAGCTAATTAAAGATTTCAGGATTACTTAAAGGATTACTTTCAGGTATTTTAGGGCAGGATGGAACTATGTTCTGCAGGACGTTGTCACTTAAACAGGACTGGACAGGATTGAGGTAGGGTTAGGTACTGCCAATGTCAACATTAATAAACCCTATGATCTCAGTGAGTAACGTCCTGTGATTTAGAGTGAAAAGAGTGTCTGACAGAAACAGGATTGTGCTTACCAGTATCTGCATCTGTCTTGTCAGGTCCAACACACCCTTCAATTTCGCCCTATGGACCCTTACCCCATACCCCAAACAATCTCCACAGTGTAATCCCCCATCATGGTAAGATTACATCTGACTTCATCATTAGATGAACATTACTCCTCAAAATTCTATAATCACATATCTCTTGTTGTTGTGTAGAGTCTCTTAACAGGCCACTCACCTTTGGAGGTCTAAATACACTGAGTACATCTGCCTTTGGAGGACTAGGAAACCCATCACTAAGTAAGTATAAGATACAGCTTTTGCTGTAGGTTTAAAATGCAGTCTTCCTCTGACTGATGAGAATTACTTTTGGGCATTTACAGCACCAAATGCAGCACATGGGACTAAAGATGGTAAGACGGTTCCAACTTCAACTGGACAACTGGAGAACTGGAACAGATTGCACCAAACACCCTCATCCTTCCCAACCCCCCCTCTGTGTCAAAGACCTTCTGAAACTGAGAGAGCTCCCTCCATCCCAGACAGAGCAGCAATAAGAAGAGATTCGCTAGACAACAAAGATGACAAGGAACGGTATGTACCAGCTATTTTGCGATTCCAAGATCAAGAAGATCTTAACAGAATCCATTAGCATTCACTTCAATGGCAGTTGCTCAGTTGCATCAACCCCAACCTGGTTTGTTACCAGGTTGTTGCCATATTTGCTAAATAGGCACATAGTTCTGGAAAGATTTTCAAATTGGGTACTTCCAAGGAGTCATGATCATGCAACTGTTATTGAACAGATTGCTTTTCTGCAGTTATGTAGACCTCCTTGATGTGTTTCAGGAGCTAACTGCCTGAGCAATGGGTGTCCATTCCTGCTCCTGGAAGGCCACTGTCCTGCAGCGTTTAGCTTCAGTTTTAATTAAACCCCTAAACTAGCTAATTAAGGTCTTCAGGATTATCTAAGGAACCTTTAGGCAGGTGAGTCTGGGGCAGGCTGGAGATAAACTCTGCAGGACACTGGCCTTCCATGAACAGGATTGGACATTCCTGGTCCTAGATAACTTACCTGATTCAAGAGTTGACCTCCTGGTAAAGAGTTTAAATAGATAATCACTTATTTCAATCATTGCAGGGAGCCAAAAGAGAAATCAAATGGAAGGCATTTGTCCCCCATCAGGAATAGTGCACTGGACAACAAACAACCAACAGAGTCCTTCAAAAGTCCCTCTCCTGATGAGCCCAAGGAAGAGGAGCAGGCAAGAGAGAAAACTCAAGCCCAAGAGCCTCTGCAACAAAGTCAAGAAACTGTGGAGCCAAAAGACAAAGAGATTCAAAGTGACAAAAGAGAAAAGGATATCAAAAGTGAGCAGCAGCAACTTGCTGAGGACAAGCCAGCAGGAAAGGAGAGTTCATCACCCAAGCAACAGAGAGAGGATCTCAAGCGGCCAAACGGTGATAGCCAACCTTGGGAGCCAGCTGAGAAGAAGATTAGAATCGAGTATGAACCCCACGCCAAGAGCAGCAAGGTGAGAGTGAAGGAGGAGAAGAGAGACGACCAGGACCATGAGGTTACAGCAAACCAGAAAGTGTTTGAAAAACCGTGGCAGGATCCCAGAGGTCCTACTATTAACCCTTCACCTCTTTCAACTCTTCATTTGCCAATAGGAATCCCGACTGGCCATCCTGGTCTTGACAGGACTAGGCTGGTCTCCCCTTTTCTGGGAATGGGTCCATTCCCTGGAGCCGAGAGACTGCCTTACTCGCCTCAACACTGGGAGTCAATGCGGAATGTTTACCGAGGTTTAGATCTTCCTCGTAGGGACTCCTTGGGCAAGGACCTCTTAATAAGAACAGACCCTCTGCAACGTGCCATGATGGGGCACCCTGCTTACCCACGAGAGCCATTTCTGCAGTCCATAGCCTTGGAACAAAGGAGTCAACTAGAGGAACGGCAGCGCATGGTCTTCTTGAGAGAAGAAAGTGAGCGTAACCGCCTGTTGGCTATCCATCATACTGCACTGGATCCTCACTTAGCGCCTCCAGGACTCCTCGCGGCGGCTTACCCAAGCACAGGGCTCCCACATTACACCTCACTCAGTAGGACGCTACCTGCTGCTTATGTACACGCCCAACCACACCCGCTTTTTGCAATGCTGGCAGCACGGTCAGGGTCTCCGAGAAGGATGACCCCTCTCACAGACAGACCCGTTTCGCACCCACACAGAGACACTGAAACCCGGTGAGCTTAATCAGAAACTGACGGACTTATGTATATCAAGCACTTCATGTGAAATAACGTGTAGTCTAAATGTACAGTGTTGGAAATGATTTTTTTTTTTTGGTCTAAAAAAATATAATTAAAATGACTTCTGAAAAAAACCGACTTGTTCTTTTTGAATGTTACCAATATATTTAAAACTTAAGGACTTAAAAAAATACACAACTATTTACAACTATAGAAAGGCAACAATGGAACCATAATACAATTTGCAAAATATTCAACAAGTTTCAACACAAATAAATTAGATGTTACCTACTTACCTTGGCTCAAAAATGAATCTTACAGTTCATGGACATTTATATATATATAAAAAAATTAAAATAAGCAAAAACCAGTGTTTCAAACTGCATAGCTAAAAATATCAAAAGGTAAAATTTATGTTAAAAGTAAAACAACAGTCATAGTGCTACATGTAGAACAAAAAAAAAGTACAAATATGTATTAGACACCTGAGATCATGTAATAACCTAAAAAAAGCCTCTAAACTTTGCATATTAGTTAATAAAAACATTGATCTAATGGAAAATGTTTAATCTCTGGAAGTTAAACAGGTTATGTATTCTTACACCAGTTATATATGATAAGAACTGAATTTAATAGGTATGAGATTACACCACATCCATTCCTAGACCTCTAGCCACTGCAGTCAGAGCTCTGACTGCCCCTGATGGCTCACCAGGTTGAGTCACTTCCTCTGGATCCACACTGACCTCTGTCACAGTGTTCAACACACAGTACACAGATGTTTCATCGCCTTTGAATCCACTGCAGTCAGTGCCCTCCAGGAGCTCTGAGGTCGAAGAAGATGAGGAAGGAGACGAGGGTGAGGAAGAATGTTGGGGAGTGCTGTTACCACTGTCAGGATGCAGCAAGGGTTCCTTAGAGTGACTGGTTGAACCAGAAACCTTGCGAGGGGTGCGCTTTTCAGCCATGTTTTTAATCAACTCTTCTGTAACCTCCACAGTCTCAAAACGCACCATGTTGAGCCTCAGATATCCATCCTCATCCTTCTTGTACCTGTTCAACAAGCCATTTTTAGTATGTGAAGGCAAATTAATAGCTTAGAAGCAACTAATTTATACATTTTAAGATACTATTAATTGTATACCTAAAACGGGAATGTCCAGATGGCCATTTGAGTTGATGCTTCTTTCGAAGGTGAAGGGTGAGGGTGTAACACCAAGAGAAGGTCTTGTCACAAAGATGACACTTATACCTTGGAACCATGTTATCCTGTGGCAGATAATTATTTTATGACATTATTAATTGTTAACTAAAACTAATTACTCCGAATAAACAGTTTTAGGTTAATACCTTTATATATATATATATATATATATATATATATATACTACAAAAACATGTATATAAAAATACTAATATTTCTGTATGTGAAAAAGGCAGTTTACACAATTACACATATCAACATCTATATCTAAAATATCAATATCTAAAAATGTAAATGTAAAATTTATAATTTTTTTAAATAATGTAAACAATATAAAGGTAAAAATGTAAAAAAAAGTTAAAGGAATTTAATCAGTAAAAACTTTTTTGACTTGAGCTGTAGTTTATACACTTGAAATTCTCTCTCTCTCTCTCTCTCTCTATATATATATATATACACACAAAGTCTGTCTTTGCAAAGACAAGAAAACACTTATTGCACAGTTTAGTATAGACAGTCTGATTTATTTTTAATCATTTATATATTTAATTATCTAGCAGACGCTTTTCTCCAGCTACTAATAATAATTATTCAGACTCAAATGCTATAAGCACAGCTCAACTCAAAAGTTCCCTTAAATCTGAATCATGTCTGTGGTTACAGCACCCTCTGCTGGCTGACCTCGTGTACTCGTTTATAGTGCTGGTTCATGGTGTGGGCCATGCGTGAAGAGTAGCCACACCCCTCTACTGTGCAGTGGTACGCTGCTCCCTCGTTGTGAGTTTCCATGTGTCTCCGCAGATCATGCTGGTTCTTGAAGCTAAAGGTAAGGAGATAAACCATTAAATGCAAGCAATGTATTCTTCAGTACTTCCCTGAGTATGTGCGAACGGCAGCCACCTGCTCTCACAGAAGTCACACGGGAAGGGCCTCTCATCGCAGTGACGGAATTTGATATGAATCTTCAAGGTGGAAAGAGAGGTGCATGTCATGTCACAGAGAGGACATTTAATATGATTCACTGAAAGAAGAAAAGAAAGAATACATAGTGTGTAATTAAGACACTTAATATTCAATAACATGAATTTAAATGCATTGACACTATTGAATGAGAACAAAACTAAACTGAGCTGAATAAAGACTCTATTAATACTGTTATTTTCCATCTGGTTTATAAAGACAAATAGTTTTCTCTAGTATTTTTACAAATTTCTTGAGTTCAGCTGTTGTTTGTTTTGCAATTCATCTTTATTTTTTTATGATATACATAAGTCGTCTTTTTCTATATATGAAACTAAAAATATTAATAAAATAATTCAAAAGTATACTGTTATTACAATTTATTGCTGTGCTGCTTTGAAACAATCTGTACTGAATAATGCAGTATATAAATAAATATGACTTAACATTGCACAAAGCATCTATAAACAACAATACCATTTTTCAGATGATGGAAAATCCTAAATTTAAGGATGCATCACATTTTGGCTAGTAAACATAATCTGATAATTATATATAAATTAAAATGTAAAATATATTCCATGTAAATTCTTTTTTTAATTTTATATTTCTACAAATTAATTATAATGTAAATGAAAAATAAGGAAATAAGCATGCATAATTTCATATCCAATAAATTCAAACTATTGCTGCTAAGCGATTAATCACATTCAAAATAAACATTTTTATTTACATAATTTTTGTGTGTACTGTACATATTAAGTATTTATAAACACACACATATTTAAATGTAAACATTTATATTCTTATAATTAAATCTATATATAAATACATTTAATATTTAAGCATACAATTTTTTTTAAGTGCCCCTATTATGCATTTTCAAATAGGATCTTTCATGCAGTGTGTCATGTAGCTGTACGTGAACATAACTATCTGCAAAGTTGTGACCCCGACAGTGCACGATAAATAAGTTAATGTCTATCAAAAAAAAAAAAAGAGTCCGCTCACATTCGCCTAAACGAGTCGTCAGCAATTCTGTTTCTGTTACGGGTCCACGTCACAAAGTAACATATTTGCATAATGTCCGCCCACGTTCTATGCTTCAAACAACTTGCCCCGCCCACAAACAATACAATTTCCACGTGGATTACATCATGTCAAGAAGATGCTGTATCCTGCGCTGTCTTTCAGTTATGGCAATGGGTGTTTCGTTTTCAGTCACACGCTGTAGCGGTAGACCAATCACAGCAGTGAGGGCTCACAGGAAGGAGGGGTTGAGACAGACTGATTCTTCGAACTGCTTCACACGAGTCGTTTACGAATCATTTAGAAATGGGGTAAAATTAAATCTATTTTTGGAGAAAATTAAAGTGTATTTTGACCTTGCATACACATAAACCTGTTTTAAGAGACGTCTAAAGCAATATTAGCAACCTTTAAAAAGGCATAATAGGGGCACTTTAACATCAAAAGGCCTGAGATGAGTTGTGAGCAGAGTCGGTGAAGAGTTGCTGTCCTTGTCAAGCTTCAGAAGCCCTCAGATCAGGTGTAGAGTGGGTTAAAGCTGAAGAGCGGTGGGTATTTTACCTATCTGCGCCACTCGGCCTCTTTCAGCTTCGAGCATACATGAGTGTGTGTCTGTGCTCCGGCTGCACTGGTGGGCATCATTACACCGACAGCGTTCGTCTTTCTTCTGCCAGTCATTCTCCATCCGCCACCACCTTCACAACATACAACACGTCATACACACCTCCCCACCAAAATCAACCTGGCCACACACACACTGATGCCAACCACTGGCAGTGGCCATTTATTGAATTATTGAAGGATGTTCTCATGATATATTTATCATGTAGTGATAAGCGGTAAATACTCTGGTCTATGTGTACAGCAAAGAGAGTGATATTCCATTACAGCACATTAAATAAACATGCCCTGATCAATTATTGATCTTTGACTAAATGTTAAGCGTTTAAATCTTAAGTATGTTAAGGGAACGGCTATGAGACGTCGCCTTTCTGCTGCTTTTAATTAGTGCTGGTAAAACAACCAATAGTGCATAACAGACTCTTAAACAGAAGGATGAGGGGAATAACTGACGTTATTCGCAAAATGTGAGTCATTTGTGTTCCTCTCCAGACATAGAAAAAAGCCTTTAACAAGCAATAGCTGATTTCAAATGTGTCAAGAATTAAAAAACGTTTTCTAAATGTTTGTTTTCTTATCACAAAGATGCTTCAGACTTTATCTATTTAAATAATTACAATTATACCAAGACTACTTTTTTTTTTTTAAAAATACTATAAAAACACTTAAAATTGTAAAATATTATCATAATTTAAAATAGCGGTTTTCTGACCGAATTTATTGTAAAATGTAATTTATTCCTGTGATCAAAGCTGCATTTTCAGCATCATTACTGCAGTCTTCGGTGTCACATGATCCTTCAGAAATCATGCTGATTTGCTGCTCAAGAAAAATGTCTGATTGTTACTATTGTTAGCTTGTTAGTAAATATGTTTTGAAACAGTGATACGTTTTTCAACTTGATGTATATGATATGATATATTCAAAGTTCAAAAGGACAGAATTTGTGTGAAATATAAATATTTTGCAACATTATAAATCTCTTTAATGCCACTTTTGGTCAATTTAATGCTTCCCTGCTGAATAAAAGTATGTTTTAAAAAATGTATTGGTAACACAATAGTTAGTTAACAACATTAGTTAACATGAACTAAGATTTAACAACACTTCTACAACATTTATTAATCTTTATTCATGCTAATTTCAGCATTTACTAATGCTTTATCAAAATCACAATGAGTGTTTGTTAACATTAGTTAATGCACTGTGGGCTAAGAATTAATGAATTAACAATGAATGATTGTATTTTTATGAAAAAATGTTAATAAAGATGAACGAACACTGTAATAAATGTATTATTAACTGTTTGTTCAATATATTAACCAACAAATTACACCTTATTGTAAAGCATTACCACTTTATCTTATGTTTTGTTGACATGCCAAAATATTAGCAATAAAAACAGTCTTTGCAACTTTGTAATGTCAAATTATGAAGTTTGTTTAAATGCATGAACACTACCCATTCTGCGATAGAGAGCGTTTAAAATCCTATTTTAATCTTCAAACTAGGCCATTTCATAGAATGACCAGTTTACGAGACCAAACTTCATTAACATGATCGCCATGCATCTAAACGCAGGCTAAGTATCGGTTAGCACGGCCCTACAGGCTGAGGCCAGCGCTTGCTAATCGCCTCTTGCCCCATTGTGTCCAAGTGGACTTGAGTGTAATACATTATGAAAATGAGAACGAGCATGGCTACGTGTTCCTGAGGTCATTATGTGACCGTTTAGCTCTATTTAGGACTCTTCTGGCCGACCCTCAGGCCCTTGTCTTCTCCAGGCTAGCCGCTAATTAGCATGAGTAACCTCCTGTGCTTGAGCAACAAAATGGCTCTCGCCACCGTAATCGCATTCATTTGATGGCTGAAGAGCCGTGGTGAGATGAAATTAGAGCGATTAATTAGGAGTTGACGCGCCGCCAAAGGTTTTCAATTTTGCGTTGTCACATCAATAACGGATATCTCCTTCTTGACCACACAGGAACGGCCTAAAGGAGACGGACGCATGGGGAATTACCAACAATTACCACCAATTAGTCATTCTCATCTCCAGACAGGACAATGGGAGCCAACGGGAGCGTTGTAGTAGCGAGCCCTCGCCGCATCTTTGACGAATTTTACTTGAGATGAAAATCACTATCACTAATGCTATTTTGGACTAATTATTGCGTATATTTTTTTCCCCCCCAAGATAAAGCCTGCCCTTATAAACAACCAAAAAATGCATTTATTAGTCTTCAATGTGCACTTGTAGTGCACTTCAAATCTTAAAAGTATAAAACTGTGTTTGCAGATAATATACTATCAATGCATTAAAAGGCCACTTAAAGTGCACTTAAAAGAGAGGTTAACTATCAATCTAGGGTTTAAAGTACATTTTAAAACTTCTGTTTTAAGGTCATGCTTTAAAAAAAGTGCACTCACTTGATGTGTCGAGTAACATACTAAAGCACAAACTAATTAATGCAAGTTAATAATGTGTTCAACTGCAACTTCATAAATAAAATGTGTAATTACAAATTTTGTAATTTATTAATTTCTCATAAAGATGTACTTAAGTCCTACTTAAGTGGCTCAAAAAGCACTCCAAAGTTCAGATATCTATTTAATATGAGCTTGAACAAGCATACATTTATATTTGATGCAAATAACATAGATTCAATGTGCACTTAAGTATATTCTTTTAAAGTAATCAGGTGTAATTCAACTAATCTTGACATAACCTAAAAGAGATTAAAAAAAACAGCAAATCTCAATATATTTTTTTTATCAGTTTATTGATTTGAATGTAGTTAATGACCTTTGGTTAGAGCTTTTCCCCTGTTTATTTGAGAAATTATTATTATCATTTCTAGCAATCGTTTAGTAGTTTTTTAAAAGTTTTTATTCATTTATTTATTAAATATTTATGTGGTTTTGTCACTTTTATTCTCTCTCTTTCTCTCTGTGTGTGTGTGTGTGTTTATATAGTTTCTATTATATTTATTTCTGTTTTAGTTACAGTTATTTTTGTACATCTAAATTAAATTGAGAAATGTTGACTTAACTAGATCAACTGATCAATAAATAAAAAATACATATATATATATATATATATATATATATATATATACACACACACTTTGTTGTACAAATATCAAAGAGCAGCATTTATTTGAAACAAAAATCTTCTGAAACGTCACTACTGTCCATCCTGAATGAATTTATTTTATTAAATGTTTTCTAATGGTTTTAGTTTCAGTTCACCTCTGACTTGCTTAGCTGGGGACACTTCATTTCTAGCAATTATCGTTGATTTGATTACAAAGATCCTATTTAAATTGAGCTGATCCAGACAATGATGCATCTCCATTCAATAATGAAATGCCTTTAACTGAAAATTGAGTGTTTAATCTTGTCATTATACATTACTGACACTTTATTCTCCAGTTTGATACTGTTCAATGCTTTGACACAATCTGTATTGTTAAAAGCGCTATATATAAATTAAAGCGACTGATTGATTGATTAACCATACCTGTATATAAGTCTATTGTAATTTCTCAGGCTTCTTTCTTTTTTACCACCTTGTTATCTGAATGTTTTTTTTATTTATATACTTGAAAATAATTGAAGAGCCTATGGAGTGCATTTATGTGACACTGCTAGTTATATATTCTGTATGGGACTATCTTGTATAGTAACTCTGATTCAGACTGTGTTAAGCTCTGGCCCGGGTCAAGGGTGACCACACAGAGGCCTGTCGTGATAACGGCGGTGTAATGTTAGTGCTCTAGCACGGTGGCTGACAGGCCTGTGTGCAACCAGCAGAGAAAAAAAGCCAGTCAGACTGACACGCTGTTTATTCACAAATGACACTGCCGGCAACCGATCGGTGTCGCTTCTGTTTCTTTTACCCGTTTCCCCCCTCGATCGAGCCTGTGATGTTTCCTTTGTAGGTGCTACAGGACGGGGGAGAATAATTGAGCGTTGACGGCAGCAGAGAGAGAGAGCAGGAGGGTGGATACGCAGACACCTGCATCAGGTGACACGTCTATGGCTGAGAACCGGCTTTAAAAATATGGCTGATTATTGTCGCCGTGACAGGAGCAAAAAACACACACGTGCATGAAAACACGTTGCTCATTTGTGTTTGCTTCCCGCCCAAACTCCCGGCGCATTAGCCCAGGTGCAAAGCCATAAATAAAACAAACAGGAGAGCGCTGCACTTCCGCTGGCACATGATTGGATGAAGCCTGAAAGGGAAAACACAAAGGTTACCGTGGCTCATTCGGCCATTTGTCTTGTTTGTTGGATCTGCGTGGCTTGATTCGGCAAACGAGCGCTGAGGAATCCGGTGACATCAGCACTTAATCAAGACGCGCCTCGCCATTATAAATCAGTTGAACTACTGACACCTGAACTTTACTCCATGCGCGCTTTTAAAGGCCATGCGCCGCTGCCTCAGCTATTAGGGCGGTGCTGATCCATGGAGCTGCATCGAGGTCAGGCCGCGGACCGATGGAGCCCTGCCGCACGCAGCGCCCCTTCACAACCGTAATAAGATGGAGCTGGAGAAATATACTTTCTGAGTGGTTGTGGATTTAGGACAACAGCTTAAATTGGGCAGCGTCTCATCTGATGGCACACTCAGACACATGCAGGGTGGAGAAATCACTTTGAAGAAAATTCAGCACTTGTCCAATTACTGTTTCAGCAAATGTGCCACCTTCCTCTGTTTAGTTCCTATACAAGCACACACAAGGAGTGATTCACGAAAGAAAACAAAATGATAACAATTTAAATAACATTTGAACAACAATATAAACGTTTACACACACAAATAATGGTAATAATCAATAACAATTAACAATAATAATTGTTATAATTAGATTTGTGTTTATTTGTGCATCTATCCTAGCACAGGTATATTTGTAGAATAGCCAAAAATACATTGTACGGGTCAAAATTATTGATTTTTCTTTCACGCCAAAAGTCTTTAGCATATTAAGATCATGTTCTACCATAAATATATACAAATTGTATTTTTTTATTAGTAATATGCATTGTTACGCACTTCATTTGGACAACTTTAAAGACAATTTTCTCAAAGTTCGATTTTTTTTTTGCACCCTCAGATTCCAGATTTTTAAGTAATTATTAAATAGTTTAAATAGTTTATCACGTATATAATACAAAAAAAAATCTCTCTGCTCTAGACTCAATTATAATTGATACCTGAGTTTTTGAAAACCAAGTTTGGTTTTAATCTGTGTCCTTTAGCATCCCAGGACGTCCCAAGTTTGAACGTGGAGATGGGAAAATGACATGAGTACTATTTCTCAAACAAAACTATCATACGTCTTCAGAAGTCTTGCTACACAGCACATAAACTGTTTAAACTACCCTCAGGAAACTTTTGGAGCTTAACAGTTAGTGGTGCTTTCATTGTAAAGAAAAACGGCATGAAACACTGCTAAATTTCTGGAGTCTGGAACAAAATAAGGATTAACTATGATGACAGCATCGGCTTCTTTGGATAAATTGTATTTTGTTGTCCAAATTATTAGTTTACTCTTTTATCGCTTATATTATGTCATTTCTGCAGCACATAATCTCAAAATAATATTTTCAAATAGGCTTCTCAAACTTGAATCTGTTCATAATTGGGCAGATAACAGATAGTCCACTCATATATGGTACTTATATTCCACCTAGCAGTGGTTTAACAAAGTTATTAAATTGATTTCTGAAGGATCATGTGACACTGAAGAATGGAGTAATGATGCTGTAAATTCAGCTTTGATCACAGGAATACATTACATTTTACAATATATTCACATAGAAAACAGGTACGTTAAGTTGTAATACAATTTCACAACATTACTGTTTTTACTGTATTTTTGATCAAATAAATGCATCCTTGGTGAGCATAAAAGGCATCTTGGAAAAAAGTTAAAATCTTGCAGACACAACCTTTAAACAGTAGTGTGTGTACAGAAATGAACACTGTTTTAGAAGAATTTTAATCTAAACAAAACTCCAAGAAATCTACCCCTACTACATATTAAAGTGGAACTTGAAAAGGTATTTTAACTAGTAGTTCAACGATTAAACCCGATTAAATCAAATCCAAAATAAAAAAAATTTGTTTACATTAAAAAGAAATCTGAGAAAACATTTATACATTAAACATTTATATATGATATCAATTATATTAATATAAATATAAACATGTAAATATTTTATATATATATATATATATATATATATGCTGTATGTGTGTGTATTTATACATACATAATAAATATACACAGAACATATATTATGTTTAAAAAAAGCCTTTTATTTTGGACGTGATTAATCACGATATATCATTTCACATAAAAAAATGACACCTAAATTTCTCATATTGATAACAGCTCAAATGCTTTATTAAATACCTACTATAACAGCAAGGTTGCCTTTAAAATACATACTTATAAACTAATACTAAGTTGTTATCTTTGATTGGTAGCTTTACACAAAAAGCTAAAGCTCAGGAATGTTCATTCTGGATATGTATGTTGTGGCCGTACCTCTGTGCGAGTTTGTGTTTGAGTCAGTGAGCGTCTCAGATTCACATGAGTCATCACACGCCGCCTCTTTGTACATCAATGACATCTTTATTCTTTTCTCCTGGCGCTCGGCGCTCTGTGGCAGCGAGTGCAGTAGCTTTGTAAAGAAACATCTCTTGCTCCTCTTACCATTGTGTGTGGCTGACAATGGCACAGGACCTCCCAGATCCGCAGCTGCAGCCTGCACACACACACACACACACAGGCAATGGGAAGTTCGCTCCCTTTGCTACACACTTTTTCACCCTAGTTCCACTCGCTCGCTCAAACACACACACACACACACACACTCAGGCTGTGCAGTGAAGCTCTATGAGCCCGCGCTTGGGAAAAACTCACCCAGCGATTCAGCTGTCACTCATCCGTGAGCACAAGCCCGGGCGATACTTCCAGAGAGGGTGTTCGGTCCTCGCCCCGTTCAATGAGGAGCACCATTGTTCTCTGAACCCTCTTCACTGGGCCACTCTTGGGGTCTCTGGAAACCAGGCCATAGCAAACAAACAATACGCTGCTCGCCGCCTGAATGGACCACGACTCGCATGTTTATTGAGGCCAGACTTTCTTTCTTTCTGTCTCCCTTCCCTCGTGAATTTAGCATCAGAAATGTAGCGAAACACAATGAGGAGGATTTTAGCGTCCATTCACCGGGGACGGTGTCCTTCGAAGACGTCCAGGTGTATCTTTTCACCGTTTCTGCTTGTATACAGATACGTGACTTCGAGGCCGCCTTCCTGCGAAGACATCCAAACAGGCTTTGAGGCTTGGTGTTTGGGTATGTGAGCACTTCAGAGACACTAAACACTTTCAAACAATGCAATCATTAGTAGCATTTGCTAACCCAAGATCATACTTATCGAGTGACGTTCAGAACCTGAGCCATATCTAAAAAAGCAGAATATGATGAAAGGGTGCGGGAATCTTTTCATACAAAATGGTAGGAAACGTCCTAGCAACCAGCCTCAACACCCTAGCAACACAGCAGCATCATGTTGGAGAATTTATGCACATATTTGACCGTGGACCACAATACCAGTCATAAGTGTCAATTTTTTTTTTTTTGGTCGAGATATAACCATTTAAATATCCGGAATCTGAGAGTGCAAAAACATCTAAATACTGAGAAAATCACATTTAAAGTTGTCCAAATGAAGCAAAAGTGATTAATTTGACCCATACAGTGTATTTTTTACTATTGCTTCAAATACACCTGACTTAAAGCGTCACACAGACAGAACTGGGGCCTGTTCCATAAAAGAAGTTTACCAAATAAGCCAGGTTTATTTCAGTTAGTCTGACTTACTGTCATTTGATTT